>CAUYON010182164.1:0-17338 GCA_963573935.1 Arctocebus calabarensis | reverse complement strand
ATTGAAAGGACTATTACATTGTAGTTAAAAATTAGGACTCTAAAAACAAAATGCCTGGTATAAGAATTCAATTTTTAAACTAGACAAATTTTTCTAATTTCAATAAGAAATGAAATAATTTCTTACTATTATAAATTTAATAATTTTTTTTTTTGAGATGGAGCCTCAAGCTGTCACCCTGGATAGAGTACCGTGGCATCACAGCTCACAGCAACCTCCAATTCCTGGGCTCAAGCGAGTCTCTTGCCTCTGCCTCCCAAGTAGCTGGGACTACAGGCGCCCGCCACAACACCCGGCCATTTCTTTTTTTGGTTGCAGCCAACATTGTTGTTTGGTGGGCCCGGGTTGGATTTGAACCCTCCAGCTTAGGTGTACATGGCTGGCGCTACTCAGGAGGCTGAGGCAAGAGAATCGCCTAAGACCAAGAGCTGGAGGTTGCTATGACCTGTGACTCTACGGCACTCTACCGAAGGTGATAGACTGAGACTCTGTCTCTACAAAATAATAATAATAATAATATTTTTTATCAATAAATTAGACTTAAAAATGCATTAATGTATCACAAATTCTAAGCATAATCACTGATCTATGGTGAAGAATTAATGTTAGCATTTGGTATTATTTATATATTGTTATGTACTAAAATTTAAGATATGTAGACTTTTTAGACCTATATTCCAATTCTTTTCTATTTATAAGTAATTTAATATAGTACTTGTTTATTTAAAGAATAAATTACATGATGTTTAGAGTATCATGTTGTAAGGACATGGGCACAAATACTTAGTACAGGTTTGTAGAATATTTTCTTAAAACTTCTAGAGCTGATTAAGCCTTGTGGAAAACTGGAAAATTCTATAGCAGAAGAGATGAGAAAGCATAAATATTTATGCAGTCCAGTCCAGTCCAGTCACATTATCTTTCTCCACCCCCTACTCCCCGCTTTATTGAGGTAGAATTAATAAATAAAAATTATATACATTTAAGGTATAAAATGTGCTGTTCTGATGCACATGTACATTGAGAAATGATTTTGTCTATCAAGCTAATTACCATTTTCTGTGTTTGTGTGGTAAGAACGTTTATTACCTATTCTCTTAGCATGTTTGAAGTACACAATACAGAATTATTAACTACAGTCACCATGCCGTATATTACATATCCGAAATTTACTCATCCTTTATAATTGAAACTTTGAGTTCTTGACTGTCTCCCATTTCCCTCTCCCTGCAGCCCCTGACAACTACCATTCTACTGTCTGCTTCTCTACTCTTAGTTCTTACAATTCTACATACAAGTGATATCATGCAGTATTTGTCTTCCTGTGCCTAGTTTGTTACCTTAGGAAAACACCCTCCAGGTTCACCATTGTTGTCACAAATATTGGGATTTTTTTTCTTTATGAAGGATGATAATTTTTGAGTGTGTGTACATGCCACATTTTTTATCCATTAATTTGTGTATAGATGCTTATGTTGTTTCCATATCTTGGCTATTGTGAATAATGCCAGAATGAACACTGAAGTGCAGACATTTCCTCTAGATATTAATTTCAATTGCTTTGAATACACATCCAGAAATTGTACGGAACACAGACTAGTTCTGTTCAATCTTGGATGAATTCTGTAATAGTTTCCACAATGATTGTACCAATTACTTCAACAGATGCAGAAAACAATTCGATGAAATTCCACACCCATGCAAGATAAAAACTGTTAACATATTAGATATGTCCCTCTACATAAAAAAAGGTCACATACAACATTCACAGCTAACATTCCACTCATTAGAAAAAAGCTGAAAGCTGACCTCTCAGAGCAGCAAAAAAACAAGGAGGCCTACTCTTTCCACTTCTACTCAATATAGTCTTGGATATCTATTTAGAATAATTGAGTTAGAAAAAAGAAATTAAGGACATTGACATTAAAAGGAAGAAGGAATTCTTTTTTTTCAGATTATATAACTTCATATTTAGATAATTATAAAGGCTGCTAAAACTATTATTATAATCAGCAAACAAATTCAGTAAAATTACAGGATGCGAAATCAACATATACAATTCAGTTATTTTCTTTTCATCATGACAATGATTCCTCTGTCAGCTTTTCCTTGCTCTTTCCATTCATTTGAACATTCCTCTCATGCATCTGCCTGTTTTCTTGACCATATGTCATATACTTGTATATTTATACACACTTGACTGCGTGTGTATCTATATCAGTGCAAATCCCTTCCTTAGAGACTTCTAAATTCTTATTCTCTATAATATCATCCCAAATTATGTAATGATCTTGTTTATTACTCCACTGGTTACTGATTATCATTTTTCACCCACAAATATGTAAGCTCCTTCACGACAGGCTCTGTGCCTGCTTTGTCCTCTTCTGAACCCTCAGAGTTTAAAATGGTGCCTGGTAAGTAATATGTTTGGAAGTATTTGTTCAATTAAACAATAAACGAATGAATAAATAAATATTTGAAGGTATCTACTTATTTTTTAATCAGTTTATAGACCTTAGATACTTACTTGGCACCACTGGATAAAATGTTATTGGGCTACAATAAGCTAAATGCTTTCTTGTCTTCAAAAATCTTGGGGCAATTTAGCCATTTGAGCAAATACTTGAACTAGAGATTTTTGTCATACAGTATAAGTCGTATATTCAAGTTTACTTTACTTTATTTTTTTTTTATTGTTGGGGTTTCTTTGAGGGTATAAGAAACCAGGTTACACTGATTGCATTTGTTAGGTAAAGTCCCTCTTGCAATCATGTCTTGCCCCCAAAGGTGTATTTGTCAGTACACTAAAAAGAAACATGTTCATTTTCTATAACAACGCCTTCCATTAACACAAAAAAAAGAGATCAGTTTGTATAAATGATCTCTTCTTTGGAATTATAAACTTCTAAAAGAATAATTGCCTGGTAACACACTACGAGGTCCTCCATCTTGAGTGCTTCAGCTTTGACCTCCAATTTTGGTTTTTGGCCTTCTGCTTCAGGACTAACTCAAAAGAAAAACAGTATTCTGAGGAATATTATGAACCTAGTTTGCGTCATAAGTTGGCTTTGAGTGTGACAGAGCACTGCCTTTGTAGGTCTCTAATTGTTTCTAGTGGTTTTTGCCTCTGTATTTGAGAGTGAATTTTGTTTTGGGGGTGTTTTTTGAAAGTGGATTTGGATTAGTTGTAAATGTATATTGCAAACCACTAAAACTATTTTTAAAATATATAATTGATATATTAAGAAAGAGAAAATGGTATAATAAACTATGCTTGATTAAAGCTATAAAAGATAGAAAAAGTATGGAGGAAAATAAGAGCAAGAATAATAGTAAGAAATATAAGATAGAAATAAAATAATAGACATTAGTACAACTATGCCTCCAACTACTTTAAATGTCAATTGTCTAAATACAACATTTAAAGATAGATTATTAGTAGAATCAAAAACTAAGACCTGAATTGTTGTCTATAGTTAACTCATTTCAAATATAAAAGCAACCTGGATTAAAGGTAAACAGAAGGAGAAGAATATATCACGCTAACAAAGAAAGTAAGAGGAGACATATTAGTTTCAGACAGAGCAGACTTGAGAGCAAGGAATTTAACAGGGATAAAAAGGGACATTACATAATGATAAAGGAGCCAGTTCTCTAAGGAACATGAAAATTCCTAACATGTATATACCTAATGATACAGTGCCAAAATACGTGAGGCAAGAACTGATAGACCTGGAAGGAAAAATAGAATAATCCACTGCTATAGAGGGGATTTTAACAGCCCTCTCTTGGAAATGGGCAGATCCAGCAGGTAGAAAATCAGTAAGGACACAGTTGAACTTGGCAGCATCATCAATCAAATGGATATAATTGACATCTATAAACTACTTATCTAACAAAAACAACTTATACATTCTCCTCAAGCTCTCACAGTACACTTACAGAGATGCACAATATTCTGGGTCAAAAAACATATTTTAACAAACTTAAAATAACAAAATCATACAATGCTACTCTCCAACCACAGAAGAATTAAAATAGAAATCAGTAACAGGTAGTTGTAAAATCTCAAAATACTTGGAGCTTAAAAGTACACTTCTAAACAGCATGTAAATAAAAAAAAAAACTCAAGATAAATTTAAAAATTATTTTGAACAAAATGAAAATATACCTTATCAAAAACTGTGGCATGCATAGAAAACAGTGTAGTAGGATTTTTATAGCAGTGAATGCATGTACTAGAAAGTGGAAAAATCTAAAATCTCTAAAATCTATCACATAAGCTTCCACTTAAAACTAGAAAAATAAGAGCAAATTAAATCCAAAGTAACAGATCAAATATAAATAGAGCACAGATTAATAAATTAAAAAATATGGAAACAAGAGAGATAAATTAACCAAAAAAGTGGCTATTCAAAAATAAAATAAAATTAATAAGCCCCTAACTAGGTAAGAAAACAGAGAATAAGGGAACAGAGAACAGCCACAAACTGCTAATATCAGAAATAGTAAAGGAGTCATAATACAGGTCCTGTGAACACTAAATTGAACATATTGAACATAAAGGAATATTAGGGAAAAACTCCACGCTTAGATATGTGACAACCTGGGTAAAATGGATCAATTCTTTGAAAGACAGAATCCGTCAAAACTTGCACAAGAAAAACTAAACCATCTGAATATGCCCTATCTATTCAAGAAATTTAATAAATAATAACTTTCCAAAAAAGAGAGCACCATGAACAGATGGCTTCACTAGTAAATGCTACCTAAATTTTAAGAAAGAAATTATACAAATTATAGTTAATATCTTCCAGAAGAAACTGAAG
The DNA here is from genome assembly GCA_963573935.1 of Arctocebus calabarensis. NCBI lineage: Eukaryota > Metazoa > Chordata > Mammalia > Primates > Lorisidae > Arctocebus > Arctocebus calabarensis. The sequence goes on along the minus strand of CAUYON010182164.1, from coordinate 12,509 downwards.
GAATATATTCCAGCTCATTGTAAAAGGTCAGCATTACCCAAATATCAAAACTAGAAGAAGACATAGCAAGAAAGGTAAATGACAGACTAATATCATTCAGAAACATAGATGTAAATATCCGTCTCAAAATATTAGCCAATCAAACTCAATGTTGTATAGAAATAATTATATAAAACATCAAATAGGATTTATTCCAAGTATGCAAGACTGGTTTAAGTTTTCACAATCAATTAATCATACCAGTAGGCAATGAAGAATAATTACATTATCACATCAATATATGCAGAAGAAGAACTTGACAATATTCAAAACCCAATCCAAATACAAATTAGGCATAGGAAAACCTTTGAAATTTGATAAAGAACATCCATAACCTACAACTAAAAAAATTCTTATTGATGAGAAACATTAATTTTCCATGGCAAGATCAGGAATAAGCCAATGATTTTCTCTCTTACCACTGATTTTCACTATTGTACTGGAATTCTTGGATAATACAGTAAGACAAGACAAAAAAAAAGGTATACAGACTGATGAGTAAAAAAATTAATCCAGTTTTGTTCGAGGTGACATGACTGTACTTAGAGAAAAATCTGCAAAAACAACAAATACACTCCAGGAACTAAAGTCATTATTGCAGGGTTGTAGGATACAAGGTTATTATATAAAAGTCAATAATTTTCCTGAACACCATCAATGAATAAGTGGAATCTGAAATTAGCAGACTGACATTTATATTAGCAACTTTAAAAATTAAATACTTTGAATTACCACACACACACCCGAGATCTGACAATTAAGTTTGCAAACTTGTTAAGTAGTTAGATAAATATGAGCAAAGTGGATGATAGATATGGTTAGGATATTTTGGATTGTGTTGGGTCAGGCTGACCTGCGTTATTATGGGAATGAGGTTGATTAAGACCTTGCAGGTGGATTGCTATCAAGCTCTTGCAAATGGGTTGTTTTATTTATTTTATTTTATTTTTTTACTTACCACTATACTAATGAGGAAGTTGTTTTGAGAAGATAGTTAATTTAGACCCTAGGAGATTTCCAAGAAGCAGCTGATATTCCTCAAAGTGTTTATAAAACCCCAAACTGAGCTTTCCATGGAGCCTGAAGTCACTAGGAAAGGGTTAAGATTGCTATGCAAGTCTTTAATAGACTTCCTTTTTCTTGCTAAAACTTGACTTGCTCTTTTTCAATTATTTTGGCAACTACTTTGAGTCACTACATTACTCTAACAAATTCATCCTAGAAAAAGTGCAGCTTACTTCATTGCTGAATATCACTACAGTCACCTTTTAAGTACTCCCCTGGGGAAGCTATGCACACATACCAGTTCCTAGTCCATCCTCCCTTCAAAACTTTGACAAGAGCTCTGATGCATATTCCAGAAAAAGAACTCTAAAATTGCTTTGAAGGGCAGAGTAGGCCCTGGCACTAATATACAGCTTTCCAAAGGGGGTATTTGGAAGGTAACCATAGTGATATTCAGCAATGAGTTATGTAGCACTTTTTCTAGGACAAGTTCATTAACTTAATTGTTAGACCTCATAAAAATACTTAAATCTAACTATCTATACAAATCTACAGGAAGAAAATTACAGAACTGTGATGAGAGACATTAAAGAAAGATGAAAAATTAATGGTGAGGTATTGAATGTTTATGGACAAGAAGATTCAATACTTTCAAGACATCAATTTCTTCCAACTATATCTACAGACTCAATACAATCCTAATCAAAATAAAAGCAAGTTATTTTATGGATAATGACACACTGATTCTAAAATTAATGAATAAAGATAAAATATCCTGAATAGTCAATTCGATATTGAAGGAGATGAGCAAAGTTGGAGGGCTGGCACTACAGGACTTTCACATTTACTATAAGGAAATAGTAATCAAGACAGCATATAAAGGAGGAATAATAGACATACAAATGGCATAGAATAGAGCCGCTTAAATAGTCAACTAATTTTTGACAGTGAAGCCAAAGCTATACAATGGAGCCTGGTAGTCTTTTCAATAAATGGTGTTGAAACAACAAAATAACTACATGCTAAATAAATAAATAAATAAATAAATAAATAAAGGCAGCGACCTTATACCAGTCACAAATATTAACTCAAAATGAATCATAGATCTTAATATAATGTACAAAGACTAAGAAAAAAAAACTCCTTACAGATAACATATAACATAAAAAATAAGTTAGATAACATTGGGTATGGCAAGGACTTTTACATATGGCACAGTCAACAAAGGGAATAATTGATAAGTTGGTCCTCACTAAAATTAAAAACTTTTCTTTTGAAAAAGATAATATTATCAAGAGAATGAAAAGGTAAGACAAAGACTGAGAACATACTTGCACAACACATCTGATAAGAGACTGTTAACCAAAATATACAAAATACACTCTTAACATTCATCAATAAGAAAAAAAAAAAGAAAACAAGAAAAAGTAGACAAAAGACCTTAAGAGACACTTCATGAGGGGAGATACACAGATGGCAAGTAAGTATATGAAAAGGTACTCAACATCTATGCCATTAGGTAACTGCAAATGGAAACAGCAATGAGGTATCACTATGCATCTGCTAGAATGACTAAAACAAAACATCAAAAATAGGAAATGACAAAAAGATGTGGAGCTAAAGAGCCTTTGTCAGCGGTGGGAAGGCAAAATAAGATAGTCACTTTGGAAGATGAAGTGGTAGTTTCTAACAATACTAAATGCACTCTTACCATGAATGAGCTCTACCACTTGTGCTTCTTGGTATTTACCTAAATCAACCAAAAACTCGTATGTACTCAGGGCAGTGCCTACGGCACAAAGGAGTGGGGCGCCGGCCCCATACACCGGAGGTGGCAGGTTCGAACCCAGCCCCAGCCAAAAAACCATAAAAACAAACAAACCAACCAACAAACCTATGTACTCAAAAACCTGTACATTACTACTTAAAAGAGATTTATTCATAGACTGAAAGTTGAAAGCAATCAAGATGTTTTCAGTAGGAAAATGGATAAATAATCCATGCTCCATGCAATGAATGGAATATCGTTTGGTGAGATGACATGGAGAAAACGTAATTGAATATTATGAAGTGAAAGAAGCCAATCCATAAAAAGGGCTGCATAGTATGTGATTTCAACATTCTGACATTCTGGGAATGTAAAAACTAGGGAAAAAGCAAAAACATCAGAGGGTTCCAGGCATCAAGGTGGAGGGAAAATAGGCCAAGTACAGAGGATTTTAAGGCCTTTGAATTATTCTATGATACCACTATGGTCGATTCATAACCACTGCACTTGTGTCAGAAGCTACAGTGCCAAATACAACACCAAGAGTACACTGTGAGTACACCTCATGTACACTGTGAGTACACCTACTGTACACTGTGAACTTGAGGTGGAGCCAGTGGAGGACTGACTGTACCAGCTGCACCACGGTACGCTGGATGTTCCTGGTGGGGGAGGTCCTGTGTGTGAGGGGACAGGTGGTATACGGCAACTCAGTACTTTTCACTCAGTTTTGCAGTGAACATATGATTTTTCTTTAAAAAAATGTATTATTTTTTAAAATGTGAAACAAAAAGCACTCAGAAATTAATTTTAAAATATGTCACTCTCACATATTGCCTATCAAATATAGAATGAGGAAAATGTTAGCAGTCATTTTCCTTTGTTTAACATCACAAAATTAAATGTAATTATTTTTTTTTACATAATCAATTTTTGAAAGGCTTTAAATGATTTAGATTTTAAGTAACAGCCCCAATGATTCTGCATACTATGCACTAATCTACCCAGTAAGGATAGAATGAATGACCTGGACAGTGAAGGAGCTGTAATAAGTAAAGAGAAGACGGAGCAACGACAGATGATAGGCCAACTACTGACAGAATAAAGCTCAACTATCACTGATTCATGTAATTCAATAAATATTTGTCTGAAAAAGAAGGCAGAACACAGACACTATTCAAATCTATCACAATTTCCTGATGACTCTACTACATGTTGGTATTTCTCCCAGGGTGATCCAGAAAATCACTAACGTTATCACGGAGGAGCAAATTCAGCTCTACCATATGTAGGATGTTTGGGATAGATTTTCTTGCAAACACAGCTAAAATCAGCATTTTATAAACTCTTTTTTAGAAAAAGAGTATATATGAGAAAACATTAGAAAGAATACTGTAAGGTATTAGCTTTGGAAAAAATGATAATTAAACATGTGAAAGGCACAAGTAAAACATACTTGGGGGTGGCAGCTACTTGATGGATGAAGTTTAGTAAGAAAACATTTCAGCAAGATCTTGGTTTGCATAGAAAACTAAACGGAAACACATGTTACTAACGGAGCACACTTTAAACAGTACACTCAAGGTATAAGAAAAGCACAGCACGGAACGCAGACTCTCGATGTCACACAAGCAAATAAGACTTAAATAAGAAAGAGAGTGACAACTAAGGAAAGTACAGAATAAAAATCACAGAAACAATTGTATTATTTAATTTAGAGAAAGGGAAAGTAAAAAAATTCAGTTATGCAAGTACAAACTAAATGGAAAGGACTTTTAGAAACATAATAGTGATCAACTTTCTGACAGACCAGAGAAAATGGTCTAAAGCTTCACCATAGAGTTTAGATACAAAAATAGTCAGGAGAGTAGATGTTTAAGCATTAGATTGGACTATGTCTAGAGGGTTTAAGAAAGGGCAAATGCTTATCAGCCTTCCCTCCTTCACGCTGCTGTTGCTTAGAATAGGAACAATGTGCTTATTAACTCTTTAATTTGTCTCCCCAGCAGTGGGAACAATGGTGTCCACAGTTCAGATAACAAATAGTATGTAGGTACGTGTGTATATGCTATGTATCATATATACATATATTCCTTTATATATGATCATATATATATACTGTTAAGTTTATTTAAGGAAGTGTATGGGGAAAAGGAAGGGAAGAGGAGAGAATGGAGACATAAGCGTTCCCGCTGTTTGAAGCAGGTATACCCCTCTACGTGGTCCTGAATTTTTGATGGCCTCCTTGTTTTTCCTAAGCCTGAGGGATAGGAAGGCCTCTCCAACTTCTACTAGAACTAACAAGCTTTATTATTGCTGGAATTAATAAATCTTCATTTTCTTCTTGAAGAAAATATTATATATTTTTCAGATTGTTTATGAAACCAGCACATTATACCCCATGATTGCATTAATGTACACAGCTATGACTTAATAAAAAAAAGAAAATATTTTATTTTTAACTTATTCGGAACAAACTGATTCACAATTGATGTTTACACGTGTGAAACATTGATTCATGAGTCTAATAAAGCAGCAACTTAGCCTGGGCATCATGGCTCATGCCAGTAATCCCTTTACTTCAGAAGATCAAACTGGAAGGATTGCTTCAGGTCAGGAGTTTGAGACAAGTCTGCGCAACACAGCAAAACTCTGCCACTACCAAAAATAATAATAATAAAAATAATAGTATGAATCTGTAGTCCCAGGTACACAGGAGTCTGAGGCAGGAGATAACTTGAGCTCAGGGTGGGAGGCTGCAGTGATTCTGATCCTGCCTGGATGACAGAATGAGATGAAAGGAAAGGGGGGAGGGGAAAGCGAAAAGGAAGGGAGAGGAGAAGAGGGGAGAGTAGGGGAGAGGCAAGGAGGGGAGAGGCAAGGAGGGGAGACGAGAGGAGAGGAGAGGAGGAGAGAGGAAGGATATGAAGCTTTTTCCTCAATTATCTGGGAAGTTGAGAACATTTACTTTCCCTCTTTATATCAAGAAGGTCAAAATCAATATCATAATTGTTTATTTCTGACCATTTATGAAGTTCATCTTCTCATTCATTTCTCAAACACACAAATGCCATCCATAAGGGAGGAATTTCCCTCATTAGAATACACAAATAATTTAAATGTTTACTTAGTACTATTGCGCTTCCCTTATGACTGAATAGTGGCTGAACCAATTAATAAGCTTCATGAAAATATTATGCAACCCCTTTAAGAACAGTTATTTTAAAAGTTAATCAGTGTCTCTCTTAAGATAACCAATTCAGTAAAACATAACAATAATGTGAATTAATGCCTCCTGTCTTGACTACACTCAAGAAGTAAAAGTAAAGACTGGAGAACAGGAGGAAAATCCTGGTTTTGTTATATAAGGAAGGAGATATAATCAACTCAACAAAATTTTGTCTATGAATTTTTTAATTTGATAGGATGAGCTATAAAAAAGCCACAAAGATTTATGCAGAAAATATGTATTCTATATTCTCATAAATGTTTATTGTTTTTTGCTATAGGCCTATCATTTTATGGTTCATTTTTTTAAGTGAGTATTTTAGGACAAATTACTTGTCACACATTATATGATAGAAAACGATCAAGTGTTCAAAAAATTCTGTACAAAATTCAGATAAGTGTCATTTAATGTTACTATAGGCCATAAATACATATTACTTTAATGGTTTCTAAATATATATAGGATACTTTAAAAGTGATACATATAGTCCTTTAGGTTTTAAAGGTTTCATACCACTTATGTATGCACTGCTCATGCTACTTTAAAAAATTGTTCAAATCACAATTTTTAATTCTTGCTGTATACAAATTACATAAAATTTTGACATTTAGATGGCATCTTGGGTAGACAACTACAATGCTAAATAATTTCCTTTTATCTCATTAATTTTATTCTGTCTGTTGCAAAATGTTCCAGAGAAGTAGGTCAATATGACATAACACTACATAGTTGTGAAAAGCATGGAGTCCCAATCGTTTGGGTTAAATCTCAACTACCGTACCACTTACTGACCAGCTGTGTGACTTGGGGACAGTCGCTTGACCACTGTCTCCATTCCTTCATCTTAAAGGAGGATAATTATAGAACCTCGTTCATAGGCTGCTGTAAGCCAATATGCTCTAATACATTACCATGATCCCTAACTGCTATTATAGTAAACACACAATAACTATTATGATTCTTCTTAGTCATAATTATTAACCTATACAATAAACAAATGAAAGATAAACGTTTATAAAGCAACAAATTTACTAAGTTTAGATATAATTAAGAAATAAAAATAAAATCCCACCAACACCAGGGATTCCAATGATGAAGAACCATCTATCCATCTATTGCATTTAAGATTCCAGAAGAAAACAGAAGGAACACTCAAATTAGAATACTTTAAGAAAGGTTTAAAAAGAGCTACTAGGGAGGCTGAGGCAAGAGAATCGCTTAAGCCCAACAGTTTGAGGTTGCCGTGAGCTGGGATGTTACAGCACTCAACCAAGGGTGACATAGTGGGACTTTGTCTCAAAAATAAATTAACAAACAAACAGACAAATAAATTACACAGTATGCAAAGTAATTTAGGTTATCAAGGAATTGTCCCACATATTTTATTTAGCCCCAAAGAGACTAAAATTTAAATAGATAATTCATTCACATGTGAGACCCTAAAGTACTAGAGCTAAGAAATAATACAAGTTGGCAGATAGCCTAATAATAACAATAGTAATATCAGTAACAGCAGCAAAACTTGTAGCATGTTTATGTTTTCCAACTCTTAGCTCCTACAATCTATACAACAACCCTTCATGACATTATTGCTACTATCTTCAATTTTGATGACTAACTATACAACACAAAAAATTGTCATAAATTGTGCTAATTGCCCATGAACACACACAAAAAAATCAGTGTATGCCACAGTGAGGTTTCTCATTTATATTACCTGACTTTTAAGCGCTGTGCTACAGTCTGGTTGGAAGAGTCCAAGAAGATAAAAAATATAGACTGACATTGAAAACTGCCATAATTTAAACAGGAAAGAAAGAGAACAGAAGAAATTCAAGTAGTGAAATCAACATGAACAAAATAAGAGACAGAAATACATGTATCATATTTAAGGGACTACAACTGATTACATAGTATATCTGGTAATTTGGAAAAACTGAAAATAGGCCAACAGTAGTGACTAATGAGAATTTATTTAAAATTTAAATAAGTTCTAGAAAAGTGGCTGAGTATAGACTATGGTTGCCTTGTATAGAGTATTAGCCCAATAAATTTGGTTTGAACCCTAAAGATAACCTACAGTTGCCAGAGAATTTTGAGTAAGAAATTAGCTTAGAGGGATCCACTCTTTCTACAAGTTTCTAGGGAAAGATGATTCATGCATCTATTCGCAATTTTTTTTTCTGTTTGGTTTATGCATATTCCTGCAACAAGCAGAGAAATAAATTATATATCTTACTGCGGACCCTTCTAAAATTTCAATTCTACAATAAAACAATCACTGTATAATTGGATACCAAATAAATAATAATTTAACTCATTTTTTAAGAAACTTAAAAATTACTGTTTTGAAAATGCTGAGATAATGAACTTACAAATCTTTGTGATGTTTTCTTTATCTTTCTTGATATATAGACAGAACTCAACTGTATTAAATCAAATAGAAAGCCTTTAAAATTCAAGTGCCCAGCAATTTATTCTAAAGTCACTGCAATTTTTATGTTTGATTATTTGACTTATTCTGGCTTATACCAATAGTCATAGCCAGTCTTCCACAAAATTGAGAGGAAGAGCTATTTGTCTTCTAAACCTATTTTCATTCACTTTTCTTGCCCTTCTTTCATCCATATTTCAATCCCCACTCCATCCCTTTCCCCATGTGGAGAAATAAAGAAATTCCAACCTATTTAACAAGGTAGGATAAAACAGACTCCAAAGTTTTTTCCGAAGTGCATATGAGAGTCTATATTCATATGAAAACTTATGGCTTGCTTTGTGCTGTTGATACGGAGACTCTAATAACTGCAAAATGAGAAGACATTTGTTTAATTTATACATGTTAAAGTATTCATACATGTATTTTCAACTTTCTGCCACTAAAATTAGGCAGGAAGTGGAAATAAAGCTATACTAAGTATTATAAAGTAATTCCCACAGCAAAAAGTTCTGAGGTAGAATTAACTTTCCATGTTTCTGGCAAACAATGATTAAATTATCCAAATAATTATTTATTACCTCACCATTAACCTGAAAATATTCAACTGCATTAATCTTGGTATACTTAGGTTGATAATAATTTTTTTGGAAGAATGGATGCATGATAAAAAAAATCAACACTGCAAAGATAAATTGAAAATGAAGGAATTGAGATAAATTGTATGCTCTGAATTTCAATGTAGCTGTTTACAAAGTTAATTTTAATGCATACTTATTTTTGTTAGTCATCAACACGTTGATATTTTTAAATAATCTCTATATGGCATATTTTCACAAAAGGAGGTAGAAATTTTATATGCTTAATCCTCTTGAATAAGGTAACATTCAGTGGAAAATATGTTAACAATAAATATGTCCACTGATGATACATATTATTGCTTTGTAAATTACTTTGCCTTTTTTAACATTAGTTACTTATTCTCAATATAGAAATGAATCTACTTAACTTAAGAATATATCATAATTGCCTAATGATAGTGCAGATGAAAGAATAATCAACGAAGTCTGTTCTGTATATAGTAACCACTCAAACTATATTTTTAACTAGATGAATAATTCCAAACCATTAGAGAATCACAGACTTATCCATTTAAATGGGATAATTTATAATCCTACTACTTCTAGTTAGAACTGCACTTAGAATTTTATTGTTTATGACAGTCAGAAAATAATAACTAAAGCCTTCCCTTTATAATTTATCATAGCAGGTGAAATCCAAAATCCCCTTTCAATGTGAAACCTAATGATATTTTCAGCTAATTCCTTGAGTTTTCATTTCACTTTTATAGACAATTAAAATGTTTAAGTTTCTTGAAATTTATCTTAACTTTCCCAATTTTATGTAAGAACATTAGTTATAGCACAGTGATAAGAAAGCCTGATTTGTTGTTATAAGTCATTGACTTAAGAATTTTCACAAATAAGTAATTCCTGGATATTTACTAAAGCAAAATATTTTATAACACGATACCTGTGCTATGGTGGGAAAGATAAAAGAGAAAAGACAAGCTGGGCAAGGAAAATAGACTATAATAAAAGTCACATAATAGTTGAAACGTTTTTAAAATGAAATACGTTTTTTTAACGTAAGTACAAATATGGGGGGAATCTGAATTATTACTTTCTCTTTTTTACCTAGGTTAACACTGCCAAATTTTCTAAACTCTTACTTTTTATTTGTGTCATTCATATGCAATAAATTGTGTTCATCTTTGCAGCACCTTTGGTGCTGCAGTGAACCCTTTTTCCATTGGTGATTTTAACTTATTTTCTTTCTGCTACATTGTAAACTCTATGAGAACCCTTGATTTTGATATGAAGTGTTATAATCTGAGTATGTGTCTGCCCCCCAGATTAATATTTTGATGCCCACATCCCATGCAATTGCATTAAGAGGTGGAGCCTTTGGAGATGACTAGGTCATGAGGAGATTCTTTCTAATGGATTTGGTGCCCTTATGAAAGAGAAGCTGTTCAGGAAAACTCATTCTCCTCTTATGCAACATGAGGAAGAAGCATGTAGCCTTTACCACTCAATCAGCTGATACCTTAATCTTGGACTTCTCAGCCTCCCGCACTGTGAGCAATGAATCTCTACTCCTGATAAATTTACCAAGTCTAAGGTATGATGCTATAGTGACAGGAATGAACCAAGACGTACTAACATTTTACTATTGCACTTGCAATCTGTTAAGTTAGTAAATCCCTTTCCTTTCATTGAAAGCTTACTTTTCAAAGCTTTAGTATGTTTGTGTTATATTATGGCATTTTCTTACATTATTCTTTTCTCCTTAAACTTTGAACTCTAAAAAATAAAACTAAAAACTCACCATCCTGGAACTGAAGACCAGATACATACAGGTGGCTTATAAAATTACAACTGCTATATTCCCATAATATACTTGGCATATTTTAGGCATCAATAAAATCAAAATTGTAATGTGGTTATTATCAGTTAGATGTTCTGAATAGAGACGTTCTCTAATTATTAATTTTCAAGTATTTCTATAATTAAATATATCCCATCTTGGGGATTAAAAAGAATTTCTTTGAATTTTATATTTATCTTGACTACATTAAATTATTTTTGACAACTTCTTAGCCTAATTAGTACCTATATACATTAAATACAAAATGTCTTAGTCACTTTTATAATATTTTTATTCCTGCTACCTTTATTTTTATTCCTACTACCTTTAGATAAATATAAATTTTTAAATTGAATTAATGAAGGATTTTTAGCAAAAATACAAATTCTTCATAGCAGACTGAATTTTTTTTTTTTTATTGCATAGGCAAGTATTTGCATTAGGTCAACAGTCTTGAATAAAAAGTAATGGTTCAATATTTAGCAATAAGCTTTCCTAGGAAATAAGTAATATACTTTTTCACAATTCTTTTTTTTTTCAGTGTTGTCACAGTATTACAACTTGCCCATATGAAACATACAAAACAAATTAAATAGGAGAGGTAAGTTAAGGATAGGGAAGAATTTTTAAGCTGATTTGATTTTTATTGAAGAATTAGTGGGAATTTAGTCAGCATGGAAATAGCTGTTATTTTGAATTGTACATTATCTTTAATAAATTGATTGAATTAATTTTATAACAGTAGTTCTCAACCTTCCTAATGCCATGACCATATAATACAGTTCCTCATGTTGTGGTGACCTCACAACCATAAAATTATTTTTGTTGCTACTTCATAACTATAATTTTGCTACTGTTATGAATCGTGATGTAAATATCTGATATGCAGGAAATATTTTCATTGTTACAAAGGGGTCACGACCCACAAGTTGACAACTGCTGTTTTATAGCATTATCTTTTAGTAAATTGGTTAAGTTTTCATGTAAATGTTAGAAAATCAATAACTATTCCTTCAAAGTATGATAAAATGAACAATCTTTATTTTTTTTAAATTAAAACCCAATTAAATATTACAGTATAATTATGAAAAGTATAGAAAAAGTGAGAATACATGATAAAAAAATACCATTGTCATCACATAATTTATAAGAATTGATAATTGGTTTGTTTATTCTTATTGCTATTGGTTGTTTATAATAAAATAACAGATTGGGACTGACTTTAATAAACTATAAAATCTTAAACTATTCATTAATTCTTAGACTAAACTTAAAATTGTCCTTATTTACCAATGCCACATACATTATTTAATTGTTTATTAAAATCATATATTATATAAATATAGTCTGAATATTGAGTTAAAACATACTTATTGACTAATAGTCATGCAGATCTATTATTTTTGTGTTAGCGCATATGTGTTTTTAATAAAGGCACATACCTTTTCTGAGACTCAAGTCACTTTCTTTTTTTTTTTTTTTTTTTTGTAAGACAGAATTTATTCACAGAAAAGAAAGAAAAGAATACAGAAAACATTAAGGCATCTGTTAGAGGGAGAAAATTCTAGTGGGGAGAGAGAAGCTCTCTCCGTTTCTCTCCCAGT
>CAUYON010182160.1:0-36167 GCA_963573935.1 Arctocebus calabarensis | reverse complement strand
CTCCCAAGTAGCTGGGACTACAGGCGCCCGCCACAACGCCCGGCCATTTTTTAGGTTGCAGCCATCATTGTTGTTTGGTAGGCCCAGGCTGGATACGAACCCGCCAGCTCAGGTGTACGTGGCTGGTGCCTTAGCCCGCTGAGCCACAGGCGCCGAGCCGGTCTACAGTGTTAAACTAACTCATTCTTCCTTTGGTTCATGGGGATGCAATTCTTTTCAATGTCGCCCCCTAGTGAACTTTGCTAGTTTAATGAGAATACTCATTTTGTCCTCGTAATTTCTATAGAGAGTTAAATACCAGCTGTCCAGGCAAGGAAGGACGTAGAACTAAAGCTGGCAAAGGAATGGGCATTGGCACAGCCTGCCAGACCCTACAGGATGAAGAGCCGACTCACAGGTGTGCAGGAGCAGGGGCTCTTTGTTACGTAGCTGAGTTTTCTCCGTGTCTGTAACAGCCTGTGTCTCTGGTGCAGAGCCAGCATCGCCAGAAGTAAAAGTGGGCAGCTGTCACACTCATGTCCCTTGAAGGGGGATGAGATCCCACCCCAAAATAATCCACATCAATGCCTACCACCTCCACCACTGGAGGTTGGTTAAGGCTTTTGAGCTCTGGGAGTCCCATGAGGAAATATAAATCCTGGGAGAGAGGTCACATCTCAGTTTTCAATCAACACTGGGTAGAATGAGCACTTAGCGGAATTAGTTGCCAGTTAAGAGAGGAATGCATTTGCAAAATAGGTCTTTTGGTCACTGACCCCACTCAGCTTCTATTTTTCAATTATCCTGCGTATCTGTTGACCTTTTCCTCAAATCTGACAAAAAATGAAGGGAATAAAGAAAGAACAGCCCACAAAGACCTGGAATCTAAACCAACCATTAGGAGCACTAGAAAGATGACACCCAGATCCTTCTCCCCTAAAGAACGGGCACTCCACTGGTAATGACATAACAACTCCACTTAGTGAAATCCGAGAGTCTCTTAATGTAACTGACGCCCCGGGTGGGGCAGCCATGCCGCGACCCGTCACATCGACCTCACCACCTTCTACGCTGTTCATCAGGGAGATTATTATTAGCCCATTTTTCCAAGTATTGTGTCTAAACATAACTGAAATTTAACTTTTACTAAGAATTACACAGACTTCTGGAAGGATTTTCCTCACTGGTTGTAAGGGGGCTCGTCCACGTTGCTCGCCCTTCCTTTGTTTTTCGTATGGACTCTTATATATGTTTTTTATCTTAAACTTTTTCATTTGTAGCTTTCAATCTTCATTTGGAACCTGCCTATTAGAAAATCTCTGTTGGGCTTCAGCGCTGTCTGCATTTAACACGATGTGTTTCTTCCTAGGATTTAGATGTTGTGCATGGAAAACTACCTAGTGAATGGTTGTGTGAGTTCTGAAACTAACATAAATTACTCTTGTATTTTCCTATATCAGGAAATAAAGATGGCGGAAGCTATGACCTACACAGGTATTCACACTTTTTTATTCTCCTCAGCAGCTTCTTTCCCAATAATTGCATGATCCAGTCATTCCGACTAATTTCTGTTTCTTACCATGGTGCGCAGAGCACGTCTTGGGGTGCATGCTTGTTCTAACAGCATTCTCCACCATATTTTGTCGTGGGTCACAGACCTGTCATTTTGCTTTTGAATCAGCTCACGATCCCATCGAGATGTCTCCGAGCATCCGCTCACCCCCACGCTTGTTTGCTTGTTGACTGATGTTTCTAAGCATGAAACGATGGGAAAGGGGGAAGCCCTGGAAGAGGGTGGGAGATTTCTGTTCTTTGAGGTGCTTACACACTGATTTGGGGGGAGGCTTGGTGGAAACAGGGTAGGGATTTTTATAAAATGTAACATCCAAGACACAAAAGGACTAATGAGAATTTTAAGAGCATTCTGAAGCCAAAGTTGAAGGAAATCGGATGTCCTTGAATGTCCTTGTGGATACGGTCATTAATTACCTTTGGCGATGAACAGCAGTGTCAGACATAAGATTCGGGAGACCGTACAGTGTGGTGGTGGGTAAAGAGAAGGTGCTAAGGGCTGGGGACAGGCTCAGAAAGGTCTCCGTGTGGCACTGAGATAAGGGTGCCTGGTACACGAACACCCCCTCAGCCCCGTCCTCTTATCCCTTCAACCCCCATCCCTCCCTCCCACCTCCCCATGCTCTGGAGGGGGACCCAGACACCTGGCAGCAGCGTCACTTGGTCACTTGGCAGCATCAGCTCTTGGTAATTTTTCACTCTAAGCACAGACCTTGGCGAGTGTGAGAAACGTGCTGTGTACAGCAGGGAGGACAGGCCTTGCCACCTCTGCCGAGGGAACACGCAGGCATGGATGTGGGAACGGCACCCTAGGTAATGAATCCGCTTGGGAGAAGTACGTCTGTGAAGGGAGCCCGGACTCCATCGGTGCCATCCATAGTCACACCTTCGCAGAGAGACGAGACTACATCGCCGCCCTTCCCTCCAGCCTCAGGGCTGTGGTGTCAGAGTCCTCCCTCTACACGACAGTTTAGAAGATGGAAACAAACATGAGAGGCTGGACTTGTGAAGATATTGTTCAGCCATGTCTGTATCTCGCCTTTGTTCTCTCTTCTCTCCTGTTCTTCTTTTCTACCCTCATTCGGCCTCCCCCATTCCCAGCACACACGAATCAGAGCAGAAGAACCCACTCTCAAGCCAGCATCCCCTGGGGAATGGGCCGATGAGCAATCTCCTTACAGCAAGACGCTCTGCCCGCTTCCCATGGTCCACAGTCAGACGCTTCTGAAGTGTAACTTCATGTACGGGCCTAGCGCTGACCACTGACTGTACAGTTACTTCTGATGCTCTCCGCGTATAACTGGGGGATTGCCTGTCCAGTGTGCTTTTACTTTGGGCACGAAAGAGGAAAAGGGTGATTACGACATAAGCCTGGACAGTGCTGAGTCGGAGTCATTCTTCACAAGGTCATCCCTGGACAGCTGTGAAATGATGAACGATTCGTTCCACTCTGGGGGTAATTGAATGACAAGCCTCTTTTCCTTTCCCCAATCCCTGACACTACCATTCCATGGGCCAAGTAACCATTTGTTTCTGAGGTCATTTTGATGTGGGGAACTTCAGTGGTTGGCAGTCTGAGTGCAGGGGTGACAGGGTTATTGTTCCGTCTAAGCTCCTTACCAAAGGGCAGATCTGACGATACGTTGTACTTCAAAGTGGCATTCTCGTGGCCATCTCTCAGTTGATATCCATGTTGCACAGGAAATTTTGACACAGGGTCGCTGAGAGAGCGTCTTCCTAGTCACACCAGGGGACCTACCAGACACCTCAATGCGACTGGATGTGCCCTTCCCTGTTCATGGTGTCTTAGGGGATGGATGGGAACTGCAGGGGCAGCGTGGCTGGGACAACTGCTGTCTCCTGCAGGTGTCACATCACCGGCGGGTCAAGGTTGCTGGGGTGAAGGTCAAAGCCTCCAATGATGGCACCACTCATGGGGTTTTGAAGCCTTAATTCTTTCAGATTTTAATGGTTTTTAGAAAACTAACTGAGATATATTTTTAATCACAGACATTTGATTACAAGAACACTTTAGAGAAATAACAAGCAGACCTCAAGAATTCAAAATTTGAAAATTGAACAGATCATTTTAGGAAATTTATGTGGTACAAGATGGACTAAAGAAATGCTTTTAAGCTGCCTGCTTTGGGGTGGTTTTTCAAAAATTAATCTTTAGGCTTATTTAGTAAGAATCATCCCAAATCCAGTTTGTTCCCTATTCAATTTCTTTTTTTTCCTTCCCTCCCTGCCTTCCTTCCTTTGATGCTATTTCTTGCGCTCAAGCTGGGGGCAGTGGAAATGCTTTGCTTACTCACACTGGTCATTTTCCAGTTAGGACAAGCTCAGAGGATGGGCACAGCTCAGAAAGTGGCACCAGTGACTCCGGAAATATTTTTGGTCTTGATGTGAAAGCAAGAGCTTCTAGCCGTGTTGCAAAATAGGAAAGGCTCAACAGGTTGACGGGGTGCTCCTTTCTCCCACCGCATATGAAAGCTGACCCTGCTGCCCTGGGATGTCTGAGAAGCGCTCCTGGCAGCCGTGGCCCTGCCGCAGCGGCCGTGCAGGCGACGGCGGGGCGCGGGCAGCCTCCCTGCGACAGGGCAGCCTCCTGGTGCTTTGCCCCAAGCCTGCCTGGCTCGCGGAGCACACCGAGCTCCACCCTCAGTAGCCGCGCTCCATCCACGCTGCTTTCGTTCCCGCCCGTCTCCCCCATAGCGACAAGCTGCTTAGTGGCTGCCCCCCGCTGCGGTCCTGGGCGTGGGTGCCGGGCCAGACTGTTCTGAGCTCAAATCCCAGCCGCACTGGTGAACACGCTCCCAACTGGCAAACCCCTGTAATGGTGGGTATGGCCGGTGAAATAACACAGGATACGGGGTGCACACATGCATGGGGATAAGGCAGTGCGCGACAGGGACTAGCAAGGGATACGGACAGGCTCCAAAGAACGTTAGCATATTCTATAGGCGACAAAACGCTACCGGTCAGCAGCACGTCAGCGGCACTCATCGCGACTTGGGCTCAAGCTCTGCCCTGCCAGAACCTGTCTCTAGATGAGAGACAGCCCCAGACCTTCGCCACCCTGGCCTACGTTTCTCTAACAAAGCCGCTCTGGTCTCCCCTCCCTGTCTGTCTCGGGGACTTGTCTTATTTCAGACTGCCTTGCTGGCACTGTTGGCCTTTTTTCTGCTTCAGGGAATTAAAGGGACGATGGGGCAGGGTCACTGGGGGAGCCTGCGGGGTTGCCCCTGCATGGAGGTGTGTCGTGGAAGGGCAGGTGGGCGCCGCCATCCCCGCCACAGCTTCCCTGGACGAGCCGTGAGCCCCGGGTCGGGGGTGGGGCGGCAGCAGTGGCCACTCTGGTCAGAACCCAAGTCAGACCCGAGTTGGTCAAAGCTCTGGGAGACTGTCCATCATTTTTTTGTTACTCACCTAGCGATGATTCTACGCCCAGTTCCTTGTGAGCCATGGAAGAGGAAGCCAGAGGCAGCATCCACAGCTCTGCAAGACGAAGAATGGAATTTATCTCAATAATCAGTCTCAATATTTAGAGGGGAAACCACAAGGAAAAATTCCTCTTCTTTCAGCCATTCAATGAATAAATTAAGACAGCCAGAACCGAAATGACCACCGCGGCACAGGTTGAGAATTGTAGTTACAGCGCACAGTGCAAAGTGCAGTGACCGGGAATACCTGGAATATCCGCTCAATAGGAGCAGCGGCAGAGCCCCAGGCCGCCCCCAGGAATCAGAAGAAACTTCCCAAAGAGGTTGCCACGTCCTGAAGACGCCGCGGCGACCCAAGCACAGGAGAGAAGGAAGTCGGCCCCAGCGCACAGACGCAAGACTCGAGTGGGGACTTGGACGAGTTAGTGAGGACAAGGGAACCAGGAGAGAGGGACAAACTGAAGGGGCCACCAGAGCCTGGCTTATGTAAGGCGACAACACAACTCACCTTCCAAACGGGGATTTTGTTTTTTTTTTTGACCATGAGTAAGAGTACTACAAACTAATTGAAATTATATAAATTTTAAGGTATGTATTTACTGAAAAAATGAATTCGTCACTAGATCTATATCCAACAGTTGTGTTTACCTGTTAATCTCCGCACCCTACTATTTTTTAAACTAAAATTTCAAAAATTTTGGACAAGTGCTAAATTGAACTGGATGCCAGTATAACAGACTTAAACTGGGACCGTCCCAGGCAAACCTGAAAATTTGATCACGCTAGGCATAGGGACAGCAAAGAATGTTGAATGCAATAGGGAGAAATTCAAGAGTTTTTTTAAAAGGAGAAATGATATGAGAGGATTTCGGGTGATCAGATTTAGTAATGGTTGTGACAGTAGTTTTATGGGTCAGGTTAGGTTCAACTTCTGACTCTTATCACTTCCCATCATTTGCTAACAGTACTGCATTAATTTACTATATTCTGGATGGTTTACGTGTAACTCTTACTATAACTTTGTGAGGTCAGAATTATTATTATCTTCATCCTACAGATGAGGAAATTCAATCATTGGGATTATACAGCTAGCAGGTGGCAGAATTCAACCCCAGGGAATCTTTTTCTGGCACCTGCTGTTAATCTCAGCACTATACTGATTCTCTTGGACCATTTAACCTTTTATTCTGTCTTAATTTTCTCATCTGTAAAAAGGTGACAGTAATCCATTGAAAAATAAGCCCTGAATTAATGTTGTTATTCTGTGGTGATGCTTGATTATAAATTGGAATAACAAGAGATAAATTATAGCAAAGAGCCCTGGAATGTTGAAGGACATTTGCCTTCATCTTGAAGGATGATAAAAGTAGCGGTTTTATTACCATTTAAGTATTAAGAAAGAAAGTTGTGCATTTTATGTTAATCAGCCAATGACTGTGCAGTTATGCATCTATAGATAAGTAATACGCCTCCTATTTATTTCTATTTCTATGCTGCCTTCCTAGTTGAACATTTGTGCCTTTTATTTGTGAAAATAAATGGTTATTCCTGAAATTCATCAATAAAATTATGTAGATTAGAATTTATAGTGTTCTATGCCTGGCAAATGCCTTTACACAGGTATTTACAATTCCCTTTTGGATACCGTTCAGGACATAGTGGGTTTTCCAACTCTATTGTTCCCTCTACATCTCTTGGTTATTCTACCACAAAGAAGAGATTTCCCTTCTATTACTTATTTATATTGATAGTGACTCAGGTCATTGTTCTATTTCATGGATTTTTTTGCTGTCATCATTTATTCTGATATTATTTGATCAACATCTGCAATCTGGCCACCGATGTCTCTTCAGCTGTCTTCTATGTGCTTTTGAAGTGTCTCCATCAGTTTTTGAGCATGTCCATGTTTTCTGGCCAAGTGATATATTCCTAGTGATACAGCATATTTATTTCCCACCTACATCTGGAATCAACCATTTCCCTAAAGGCCCCACTTTTTTTTTTTTTTTGTAAGACAAAATCTCACTGTCACCCTCAGTAGAGTGCTATAGCATCATAGCTCACAGCAACCTCCAACTCCTGGGCTCAGCGATCCTCTTGCCTCAGCCTCCCAAGTAGCTGGGACTACAGGCAACCACCACAATGTCCAGCTAGTTTTTCACAGACAGGGTCTCACTGTTTCTCAGGCTGGTCTCCAACTCCTAAGCTCAAATAATCTGCCCACCTCGGCATCCCAGAGTCCCACTTCCTTTTAGAAGAGAACAGCGTTTGGACACTAAGATCTGGGTCTAAGGGATATAAAATTGCTATCGAGGTGTCTTTGCAACTAGATCCTTTGGGTGGATGGAGCTAAGGTCTACACACACATGAACTGACATCTGATCCTGTACCTACGTGTCAATGAAGCTATGTCTCATTGAACGAACTAATACTTCCAATATACTAATCTGTAATTATCTGTAGTGGGTCAGTTTTAATAAACTGTTTTCCTGAGCACTTAGCTATTTCATCTAGGTTTTCAAATTTATTTGCATTAAGGCTTGCAAAAGTAGTCCCTTGTGTTTTTGATTTTGTATATTCCAGTGATTTTTTTTACTGGTTTATTATAAAGGGTATTATAAAAGATACAAATGAACAGCCAGATGAAGGGGTGCATAGGGTGAGGTCTAAAAGAGTCCTGAGGGTAGAGACTTCAGTCTCAATGGAGTTTGGAGTGCACCTCCCTCAGCTGGAAACTTCTCTGAACTCTGTGGTTAAGGTTTTTATGGAGGTTCCACTGTTACATGGGCGTGATTGGTTAAATCAGTGGCCATTGGTGGTTGATTCCATCTCCAGCCTTTATCACCGCTCCAGAGGTAGGGGAGTGGAGCTGAAGAGCTCCACCCCTTCAATCATGCCTAAGTCTTTCAACTGATCAGCCCCCAAGCTAAGCTGTCCAGGGGCCCCTATCATCTCCTTGGCATATAAGGCATCACCCGGGCAATTACAAGGGTTTTAAAACTCCGTGTGAATGGGGAGTAGAAACCGATGTTTCAGGCCAATCCGGAAAGTTAAAATGTACTGACACATTCCTAGAATCTCATTCAGCCTTTAATAATTAGTCCAGCCATCATCACTTCATGTGAAATGTCTCCAGGGTGAGGCCTCTCAAACTCGTAAGCTTCCTCAGGGTCCAAAAGCAGGAGCGGCCTCAGTAACAGACGCCCCCACCCTTGTAGGCATGTGGTGTAACTGAGCTGAGAGACCAGGTCATCTCTTGCTCTGAGCCTCTTTGGAAGTACTGATGTAATACTCGATTTCCCCTCATTACATGACCCACTTATTCCTTCCTTTACTCTCAGCTCTTATTTTTCCTTGTGTGTATGGCCAAACTTGTCCACCTTTGGAAGCGGCAGGCTTTGTGCTGCTCTAGACTTCAGGCAGCAATCCTAGTCAAGCATCACTACTAGTGTAGCAATACTAGTCTAGCAAGTACCTCTCACTCAGCCTGCTCGCAGTCACAGGTGCAAAGGTAGCAAGCCATTTTTACCACCAGTCCATAAACCCACATTCACTGTCAAGTTATTTTGTTAGATGGCATGAAGGCACAACCTAGCCCTTAGGTCCTGGGGAATTATAGTTTTAAAGTATAGTTACAGTTTCTTGTTTCGTCATCATCCCCACTTCTAGCACCTGCAGTCCTATCCCTGCATCAGATAGGAAAAATAGTTGGGGTGATGTGGAGAAGAATTGCATAGTCGCACTAGCCCCCGCCCCTCCTTGTCTTCCTGAAACGCAGAGAAATCCGTCCCAGGAGGGTCTTCCCTCAGCCGGTTCATGCGGAGCGTGAATGAATATAACCAACCCTGCGTGTCTTTCTCCCCCCCCCCCATTATGTTCTGCAAATGTTCTAACACCCATTCCAGTTCTCGATTAAACCATTACCCTGAGACTAACATGCAAGGCCCTGTGTGAACTCTCTTTGCCAGCTGTTGGACACCATGGGCTGTGAAATGTGTCCAGCATGATCCAGTACCTCCTGTTCCAATCCTTCCAGAGTATTCTGAGGGTTTGCCTCTCCCTCTGGGTACACAAAGCCCAGTCTGGAGCAAACTCTCTGTTCTTGTCAGGACCCATGGCTCGCCCTCGGGGGCACTGACGTCGGTCTACAGTAATTCACTTGCCCCTGTGTGTGAGGCCTTCCCCAGGGGACTGCGCCTTGTGGTCTTCTGCAGTCTCTGGTGTCTTGTTGGCTTCGTGTGCCTGGAGAAGGACAGTCCGGACTTAGCCGGTCTCTGCTTGGGGCAGCTCCCTTGTACACGCCTGTCATGGACCCTAGTGGCCACTCAAGGAAGTGCACCAAAATGGTTCCAGTAACATTCCAGTAAATATTCGTATTTATTTTTCACCTATCCTAGACGGACTATCTCCTATTTTGTTTCTATGTAGTTCATGTTGCATCTTCTTTAGCTTCTTATTTATGAAGGTGATCTCTCTTTTCTTTTTGCTTTGGAACTTAGGATTGTATTTTTGTCCTATTGGTTACCTTTGTACTTACACGTTTGAACACCCCAGGCCTGTTTTCTTATTTAACCTTTTATTATCTCTTTGGTCAGTTTTTAATGCCAACTATTGCCTGACTCATATGCAATAGCTTATTCTTTCATCGGTTCTACTCCTCCCCCCATGTCTAGTGGTATTATTTCTTTGTCCTATAAAACACATACATTATTTTTTTCATCCTTACTCTGCCTTTATCTTTCTCTTAAATTTGATAAATATATTCATCCTCACCATCAACCCCTTTGCTGAAGTTTCCCCATTGATTTCTTGGTCGAGTAAAGCTGTCCTCTAGAACAGTGTTTTTCAAAATTTGTTATCTCACGGCACACTTGAAACTATAGTCAAACTTCCTCAGCTCACTTAACTTATGTTGATCAGGAAAAAAAGAATATACCTACTGTGCTTTGAACTTCTTCCAACAATAATTTAATTACTGGTCTTTAAAACTCTTCATAGCACACCAGCGTGCTGCTCTGGAGGGTTGTTCAAGGAGAGCTGGTTTCAAACTATTTCTCTCTATCTGAGCTACTTGAAGAAGGAGACCTTGGCAGGTATAAGATCCTTGGTTGACATTTTAATTTCTGAATTAAGACAGTTTTTCCATCCCCAGATGCTTGACTGAGAATACTTACTTCACTTATCACCAGTCTGTTGTCATTTTCACTTTATGGTTTATTTTGGTGGGGGGCAGTTTTTAGATGAAAATTCTTTATATTTTGAATACAATAGACTACAGCTGTTTCTTCTGCACCCCCTGTTAGTGCCAACAAGCGAGCCCCAGGCTGCAGAAGACTACAGGACGGATTAGTTTAGAGTCAGATTGTATGGATTTGGGCTGCTTTTGTTTCATGGATTTATGTTATTTCACGAATTTACAAGGTTCCTAGTTAAGGAGAATTCTGTCAGCATAACCCAAGTATACTTTGTCTTTACCTTTTTGTTATTATTTGTGGGTGAGAATGAGAGAGGTCGTATGTCTTCCAGTATTTTTTTCTCTTTTCTTCTTGCAGGACCTGAGATATATCCCCCTTGTGCTTCCTGCTTTCATTACCACCCAATTTCCAAAGGGTATTTATTGATTCCTCCTTTTGTATCCTTTCAGAGACTTCTGAGCCACACCCTCGTTGTCAGGGCTTTGACTTTCCAGGGCTCTGGATGGTACTTGCATAGTACTTGAGGTTGACGCTCTTTCCAGGAATGGCTTCAAATCAGTCTTAGACGTCTCTCCCCTCTTCTCTTTTCTATGCTGTTTTCTCAGAGCTCGTGGCCAAAGTGTGACATGCAGCTCTGCTGGGATTTGGTATTCACTTCTTTTTTACTGACAGGTGATCTGAAGATGGTGCAAGTCTCTATATGCTAGTTTTGCTGCGTGTGTGGGTTTTGTGTGGTTTTCCTCACTCCTCTTCCTGATCTGTAGTGCTCGGGGGGTAGTTCATTGCATTAATCTAGACTTCTAGATGGGCGTTGGGCCCAACTGGAAATAAAGATTGTTTTCTGCAGGATGGAAGTCCTCCTAGAGCTGGAGACAGATCTGATGGAGAGAAAGCTGGTGCATTCTTTGCATATGTAAAGCCCAGTTACAGTCTAATTTATCAACGACGTAAATTTATCTAAGACATAAATAAATGGTCAAAAGAAAAAAAAACAACAACGAGAATCAAGCATTTAATTGGAAGAGTTTAATTGTCTTCCAGTTTGTTTTTATTCTGAGTGTCAGCAGTAGGAAATAAAAGCATCCTAATAAGAGCAGCCTACTATGTGAAAGTACAGGCTGTAAATTAAACGCGGCTTCATCCAGAGCCCTGTAAGTGGTAACAATGTTACCAATAATTACTCCCACACAGATGAAGAACCAAGACTCAGAAAGCCTCACTCACAGGCATTCCTGCTTACAAAGTTGATTTCAGTGACGCCAGGACTGACACCAAGTCCTCTGACCCAGAGGACACTGCCACTCCCGGCACAGCCACATTTGGTCATGCAAGTTTTCATATATTTGGTCTGTTTTCCGATCTTTTGTCATTCAGTCACTTTTCATAACCTAAAGCCACTCCTGATTAACAAACTGCTAGGGGAAAATGCTTTTTGGTGTTATGTTTTTAATTGATTAGCTCTGTTAAATTAAAACAAGAAAAAGGTTAAGTTGCTTATCCAGAGAAGTAAGAAACATTTTCTCCACTAACGATTCACCTTGGTCTCTTTTTCACAGAGGACAGTTATGGGACGGATGGGAAGGTTAACCCTCCCAGCCTCACTGCAGACGTCAACCGACGAGGCCTGGAGGATCTGTCCAGTGGGAACAAAAGCATCTATGAGCACAGACAAAACTACAGACTTAGTCTGGGTGACTGGACTAGTTACTTGAAGGATATAGACAGAGTATTTGCACTGCTGAACAGTCACTATGAGCAAAATCAAACACGGCAGACTAACCCTGCTCCGAGGGACAGGTTCTTGGCTGTCTCTGCTGAGCCCCCTGCGCCAGGTGAGACGGCTTCTGCTGAGTCAGACGAAGCCCCTCGTCCTGCGGTGGGGGAAGCACCTCATTTGACCTTGCCAGCCGACCTTCCAACCCTGCCTTTGAACCGGCCAACATTAAGTCCAGAGAGTAAACTTGAATGGAATAATGACATTCCAGAAGTGAATCATTCGAATTCTGAACACTGGAGAAATGGTAAAACTGAAAAACGGATGGGGGGTGAAGAGATCAATCACCTTGACACCGATGTCAGTGGCAATGGCATGACAGAGCTGGTGCCGGAGCCCAGCCCCAGGCCGCAGGCCATCAGCAGGCGCCAGAAAGAACTTCCCTGGGATGGTGGACTAGGGGAAGATATTTTTGAAGATCAGCTGCACCTTCCAGTGCATTCTGACAGAACCTCTGCTCGCCAGACTGCCACCACGTCCACCAGGGAGCAGCCGATCAAAGTGGAGGATCACGACGGGAGTGGACAGCATCCAGAGGGGGGCGCCTCCTCTCCACTCTCCTCTGAGTAGATCAAATTGTTGCTTTTACCCTGAACACAGTATTTCTTTTTAACTGTTTAATTTGTAAACGAATAAAGACGATCACAGCCACCAACATTCCAAGGAACACCTGAGCAGTAGAAGTTAGTGTGCGTGCGAGGAAGCAGCGTGCTGCACACGAGACTCACTGTTAGAATTCACCGTTTGCCAAGAGTAGGAAGAAAGGCTGAGGATGTGGGGGTTGCTTTTTGTTTATACTAAAACAGTATTATCATTTGAACATTGTAGGGACCCGTATGTAAATGGTATCCCATCAAGACGGCTGGAATTGTGCCTTTCTAAGTTTCTAAAACCGGACCCTCCAGTGCCCTTCCCACCCACTCCCACTGCCTGCATGATGAAGTTTTAATTCTTTCTTAACCACTGGAAGTTTTTTGCAATGCCACAATTTTAGTTCAATGATTTTGCACTTTGAGGTTAGAATGCCAGTCTATTTGGTTAGAATTATTTTTTATTTTTACGGGCTTATTAGTCTCGCTGTTTGCAGTCAGTGTGACAAAGTAAAAGAGACCCCTCCCCTCCCAAAGATGAGACAAGATATGGATCACATATTGTTTAACATGTGCTTTTGCCAGAAAAATAATGCATGCGTTTTACCTCGACTTGCTAAACTTGATTAGCAGAAAGACACAGCCAATGATGTTGGTGGTAACAATAAAAAGTAAGCGAAACTCAGATTGCCTGCTTGCTCCATGCTCGTCATACGCTTAAGACTGCTAAATTTTAGATATTTTCTTGACAGGAGAAAAAGAACTGAAGATCTTTTAGTTTCATCTTTATTTTGTTTTCTTGGCCTGGGTCAGAACCTTAAATGTTGACAAAATACATTTCGTTTTGAATTGACATGAGGAATTTTTTCCAATAAAATAAAATCATGAATGTTCTATAATCTAAACATGCCATAAGGGAGATTAATTTGCTTAACGTTGTGTTGTAAGATTATTTTTAAGGCCTTCACCAAGTTCTGATTTTTTTTAAAGACATAGTCCAAAAGTTTCAAGAATACAAGTTTTACTTTTGAAAATCTGTATTCTTAAAAAAAAGAAAGAAAGAAAGAACATCTGTATTCTTGACAATATCATTGTTTTGTTTTAGATTTTTAAATGCCAGCTGAAGGATTACCTCACAGAGAGTCACCAGTACCCTGTTCAGCCCCCCAAGAAGACTTTGTTGTTGTTGTTTAGCTTAACAGTGATTTTTTTTCTTTTATTTTTAGATAATTCAGTTGCTAAGATAAATTGGTTTCTTTAAATGTTTAAGGTAAACTCTTTTAAAGAAAATTTAATATGTCATAGTTGAAGCTTTTGGTAACTTTAAGTCTTTATTATAGACTCTGTATATATGTTAAAATTAACTAGCTGCTTCTCAGATATGTGTTTCATCATTTGGATGGCAAAAGAAACATATTTATGGTCATGAATGATGTGCTTTGTAAAAAGATTTCAAGTTATTAGGAAGCACACTGTGTTTTTTAATCTTGTATAATATTCTGTGATACTTTTATAGAACAACTCTGGCTTCAGGAAAGTCTAGAAGCAATATTCTTGAAATAAAAGGTGTTCAAACTTTACCTGTTTCAGAGAAATGAACTTAACCTTGTGGGACATCCATGCCGAATGAGTAAAATCCTGGCCTCAACTTACAAGACTGAACAGTAGCCATGATTATGAAATTGACCCCAAATCAGTGTGTGATAGAACACACTCACGTTCATCATTTCAACCTGGATTTATCTCATTGCTGTTTGGGAAGTGGAAGAGGTGGCAGTGAGGTGGCTTCTTGGGCATGCAACCTAGGCATTGTTTAATGCTCTGTTGTCACCACCTTGAATCCTTGATAATCTTTTTTTTGAGACAAAGTCTCACTCTGTCACCCTGAATGGAGTACCATGGCATCATAGCTCATAGCAACCTCAAAGTCCCAAGTTCAAGGGATCCTCCTGCCTCAGCCTTTCAAGTAGCTGGGACTAACAGGCGCCTGCCACAACACCTGGCTGTTTTTGGAGACAAGGTCTCACCCTTGCTCAGGCTGGTCTCAAACTCATGAGCTCAGGCAATCCACCTGCCTCGGCTTCCCAGAGTGCTAAGATTACAGGTGTGAGCCACAGCACCTGGCCTGAAATCCTAATTTTCGAACAAAGGCCCCACATTTCTATTTTCCACTGGGCCTCACAAATTATGTAGCTGGTCCTGGACAGTGCAAATGGAGTTTTTGAAAAGCAAAGAGACTCAGCAAAGACAGTTTGGGTTCTTGTGAGACCATGAACTTTGGTGGAAACCTAACTACCCTCCAAGACCTCAAGTTTTCTGATGACAAATGTTACATGTTCCCTACTGTTTGTTAAAAATCTCCCAAGGAGATTTAACCTTTGGGTAGAGGGGCTAAGCATCTGTGAAATGTCCAGAGAGTAGAAGGCTAAAAATAAAGAAGATAAAAAGATGGCAAAAGACCAGGAGAACTGCCTGTCCAATGCTTGGATAACTGAGGAAACCAAAGTTTCCTTAAGAGAACAGAGCCCAAGATAATAGTGGTGTCCAAAGGCCTGTCTCGGTGCCCCACTCCTTGTTCTTTCTGTAAAATGTGCCTAGTCCAAATGTCACCATCCTGGGGGAAATTCCATTTTAGTTCAATTCAGTAAGTAAACAGTGGAGTACCACTATGAGAACAGGCATGAGAGAGACTGTATGTCTCCCAGGGCTGTATTTCAGAGATTGCATTTCTAATCTTCAAAGGCCCTTAGAGATTGGCTGGCCAACCCCTCTTGCTTGATCTGGGAGGAAGCTGACACCTAGTAGGGCTGAGTTACCCTCCCCTCTGCCCACTCCCCACTCATACAGGTTTAGAAGAAGAGATTCAGAAGAAGAGGCAAGGACCAGCCCCTCTGCACTTTCTTCATTTAAACACACACGTGCTGACTCACAAACACACACCCACACACGCACACACCAGCTCAGGGGAGAGAGGACATTGTGGGACTCCATTGGGTAAAGAGCAGGGGAAGGAACAATGAATAGGAAATTCGTGAAGACCCAAGTCAACGTCCACTCAAAGTTATACTATTCGTGTGATCCTGGGAAAGTCACAAAGAGGTTTGGGTCAAAGATAACATAGCATGTGGGGGAGGGGGGGTTCCCAAAAAATGTCCCAGGGAAGACATTGCTGATATAGGAGGGTGCTTTTCCATTAAGCTAGAGCATTTGAGGCTCAGAGTCCTTCTACGCACCTGACTACTTCTCCAGCCAGCCAATTCCCTGTTGACATGTCCTACCCAAACTAGATCACTTCTGAGACCCCTCCTGGCCTTATGAAAACCTATGGTGATCACCAGCATCTGGGTTCCGGGTTCAGGTACCTAATATCGCAACCCCTTGGCGTCCCGGGGAGACCCGTGGGTCCAAATATCCAAATATTTTGGCTCTTTTAAATAGAATTTTAAATCCTAATTTTTCAGGGCTTGCTTAAGATCTTTGATTTCCCAAATTATTCCATTCTGCTTAGTGTGTCTGAAATTGATTTTAATAGGAATCAGAGATCTTCAGTTGATAATTAAAACACATAGAACAATGAATACCTCAATATGCTCCACCACCTGGACTTTTAGGCCCTGATGTTCTTCCAGAAACCTCTGTGAAAGTCACAATGGTTCAGTGGCCCCTTCCCCCCTCCTGTCTTTCCTAACTCCCCACACATTCCACACTCATGGCCTTGTTTCAGACTCAGCCTCCTGCTCAGAAGTCTTCAGCGCATTTTGATGCGCTCGGTGTTACAGACTCTGAGCCATAAGAAACTCTAGCCCTCCATCCCTCACCTGGTCACCTCCGCCTTGCCTGTCACCTCAGCATCCCCAGGGTTAGCGCCCCCTTCCCTGGTCTGAGTTTTCCTCTAACTTCCCATCTACCCCATTCTTTATAAAGTCTACCTCCATGCCACGTCTTAACCTGCAGAAATCTCATCCACCCTTCAATTTCCGTATCAGATCGAATTTTACTTCCCCCACCCTCGCCCACGTTCCTGGGCAGTCCCACCCCAGGACACAATCGTTCTCCTCTTTGAAACGCTCCCAAGTCAGAAAGCACTGGTCTGGTACCAAGTCTGCGGCCGGTGGAGTGACAGTAGTGGGCCACACTCACAATCTCAGTCTTTCCTGACATCTAGCCACGGAACTCACCCGAATGGTACCACAGCTGGTATTGCTCTCAATTCGCCTTTCTCTCAGAGGGTTGTGAAGCTGAGGACTCTGCCAGCACGGTGGGTCTGCGAGCAAGAAGGTAAAAAGGATGACTTTCAAATGCCAGATTTTTCCTATTCCCTGACCTGAGAGAGGTGGGGAGAGAAAGACAGCCACCAAGTGTGGGTCCTACTCTTCAGCTGGCGAATGGAAGCGGGAGGCAAAGGCACTGGCTCCTGCCTGAACTTTCCTGCCCCACGGTGGACCCACGGGTCTCCCCGGGACGCTGAGGCGCAATCCCCACCCTCCCTGGAGTCTTTGCTTCCTCCACAGTCCTCCACCTCCCAGCCCCCAAATTTCAAGTGACTCAGAACTAGAGCAGATCTGATCCAACTCCACGAGGTGTCAGCCGAACAGAGGTCACTGCCACCCTAATCAGTTTCCGTGTCTAGGACCATCACCTGCCCACGTCCAGGAACCAGAAGGTCCAAGACTGGCAGAGCATGTGTTTTCCCTAATGACCACTAGGTGTCACGCTAGTGCAACTAAAGACGTCTTTGGTCGAGGCCAGGACCTGACGCCCCACCCCGCACCCCACCCCCCTAAAGCGTTCCCTTACATCGATATCTAAAGTAACAGCGCTCCTCCCACTGCTACCGTTTTCACAAGATCACTTCTGGAGCAACTCGATCCGTGGCAGCCTTGGATGAGCCATTCCAGCAAGCGAAAAGAATGGCTTTTGCTTTCTACTGATTTATGTTGGTATTATAAATTGGAACTGCATCAAACTTTGCTCTGTAAATTGAAAAATGAGCACCAAATATTGATCTCCTTGATTTCCAAAGTCTTTGTTCAATTAAAAATGTTTTTTGGCTCTCATATGCTGAAGCCACAGAGGCTACCTCTGCTCAGCAGGCAATTTTTAAGAGAGAGAAACTGGATGCTTTTTAAATTTTTTTTTAATTTTTAATTATTATGGGCCCATAGAAGGAATTCAGAAGCCTATCAGGGAACTGGATGCTTTTTATCAGCTCCTAAAACATTGGGTCTGTACCAAGTCTGGGTCAAAAGCAAGTGACCACCTTCATCATCTTTCCCCTCTCCCCATTTCTGAAATATTTTCTAATGTATCTATTCCCAAAAATCCAATACCATAAATGTTTCTGCCTATCCTCTGAAAGTGTGAGAAGTTAAAAAATTCAGGAGAAATCCTTTTGCCTAGACTATACACACATAATTGTGGAGAAGGTAGATTCAGGGGTTACTATTTGCTCTTTGCGCGATGAATGCACAAAGTCGTGGGGGAAAATAAAGTTTAGGCTGGAAGTAAGTATGGACACATACACCCCCCCCCCAATAACGCACACATCTGAGCCACGCCAGCCCTTTACTTCTGGTGCGCAGTGGGGTGAGGGAGTGACAAGAGAAAATCAATCGCCCTGCTTCCCACCTATTGAGTGCTCAAGACAGGAGTCTAAATATAACCACTTGGGCTTTGGCCCAGGAGCCATGCTGCTGTTAGATTTCCATGACTCCTTTACTTTCTTCTGCCTCTCACCCCAAAGTTTTAGATGCCATTGTGCTTAGGAAACTCTGCTGCTCGTCAAGAGAAGCCTCCAAATCCAGTGCTTTTGGCCCTAGGTGGAGTCTGAGAACAAGATCTTATTGTTGTTGTTGTTGTTTTAAACAGAGTCTCTCTCTGTTTTCCAGGCTGGAGAGCAGAGATGTCATCATAACTCACAGCAAACTCAAATTCCTGGGCTCAAGCAATCCTCCTGCCTCAGCCTCTGCCCCCAGTAGCTGGGACTACAGGCTTGCTGCCACCATGCCTGGCTATTGTTCTATTTTTTGTAGAAACAGGTCTGTCTTGCTCAGGGTGGTCTCACACTCCTGGCCTTAAGCAATCCCCTTGCCTTGGCCTCCCAAAGTGCTATGATCATAGGCCTAAGCCACCATGCTGTCTTGAGCACAATTTCTCACTCTTGTCACAGAGTGCTGGCTTCTGGGCCCCTTAGCAACACGTGACTAGTTTCCCATTCAGAAGAAATGGGAAAAAGGGGCTTTTGACTGTTTGTGACCACATTTTGATATTCACTCCCGTAGACATCATTCGTTTTTTATCCTTGAAACTTTCCCTTCATATACCAATGTTTAAAATAATGAGTTGGACTCTTTTGGGGCTCATTCTTAATCTACCATGGTCAATTGTGTGGCAAAGTATAATACCCACAAAATATTCACCATTTACTCCCCTATATTTTCAGGACCCCAGGTAGTTAGGCAGGGCCATGAGACTAATTCAAGCCAATAAAATGGGAGCAGAAGTAGCGTGCCACTTGCAGGTGGTGAAAGAGAAAAGCCCTTTAGCTATTCGCTGGGTTCTTCTTTTTCTTGCCCAATCAACTAAGGCCAAACCCGAGAATTCCACCTGGTGCAGTTTCAAGATGATAGAGCCTCTGCCTGGACCCCTGAGGGTCTGTGTAGAACAGACTCATAATAGACATGCAAAATGAATGGAAAATAAACCTGTGTGCCTGAGATTGAGGGGTTAGCACGTTCTTTAAGCATGTGTTAAACCATATTCAAGGCGTACAGTTCTACATTCTGAAAGTCTGTTTTGAATTTAAATAGGTAAGTGCTGAACTATTTAAAAAATTATTCTCTTTGGTGACTTTACAAAAACTATGCTCTGGCAGGCTCCAGGCCTAATAGTTTACACATAGAACATTCTGCTTCAAGGCGGACTTCTCGGTTAGGTAAGAAGTTAACTGTGGAGGAGAGCTGGACAGTCACACTGGCCTTCATCTCTTCAAACAATAAAAATCTAGAGACAAATGAATTTCAATCCAACACGCTTTATTCATCTTTAAAAATTTTTTCTTAATTTGCAATGATCAAGTTTTCAAGGTGTTGTAAACCAAGATTTTTATTAGTACATTGACAACAAATTTCATTAAACACAAGGAAATCATACATCTTTTAAATCACCCTAAGAGGTCTGCAAATAAATATTCATTTCAAAAATCACAAAATCGACCACCTTTATGCAACAACGAAAAATAGCCTTTCGTCACGAGCACACCTCTGCACACAAACACACACACACACTAAACACACACTCCACTAATACCCTAATGCCAGTTTATTTGACACAGTATTACATTTCCTTAAACAAAAGAGTTAGAGGCTGACCTGACTGCTTCATGCTTTTAAATTAACATTTGGGGGTTTGGGTAGAGGTATGTATTCTAAGAAAAATGCCCACTATTTGGTACTAGTCTTAGCAATTATCATTTACCAATGGCACTAGTCTTATCAATTATTCCTATTTTTCATTTCTAGATACCCACTTTATACTTCCCTTATTCACCCCTTTGGTTTAATATGTCCCCTGTGATTATTTTCATTTTCAATAACATTGTGTCCTTCAAGTTTAACATACAATGGGAGAATACCGAAAAAGACACCTTCAAAATCCCAGTGTTAAAAACACCTCAGATGGGAATAAGCCTTTTGGAGAAGAAATAAGAAAAGAGTATTTGAAATCTTTTTACCTCTCTCTGAAATTATTTTTAGCAATTGATTATTCTTGCTAAATAAATATCAAACGCGCTGCGTCTTCCATAGAAAAGGATTCCCCTCACACTATTCATTTCTGCAGCACAGTTCATGGACTAACTCTTGAAATAAAAGACCTGGGTGCTTGTTTTCCAGGAACTTCTCCAGATTTCCAAATACAAAGCACATGCAGCCCCTTATTAGAAAAATACTGTGACTTCAGTGGCGTTTTGTTCGTGGCAAACATGCATCATTAAATACTTTTAGCACCAAGGCATTTTTGTTTTATCGTCGCCAAAGCAAATACCTAGGAGGGTTTTTTGTCTTATTTAACCCTTCCTGGGGCTTGATTAAAATGAAGTGCCTAAAATAAACTTCTTCAAACATATACAGGTTTGATTCTAAT
Organism: Arctocebus calabarensis; assembly: GCA_963573935.1. Lineage (NCBI taxonomy): Eukaryota > Metazoa > Chordata > Mammalia > Primates > Lorisidae > Arctocebus > Arctocebus calabarensis. The sequence continues at coordinate 15,472 of CAUYON010182160.1, read as the reverse complement.
GCGACAAGAAGTCTGGGACAGATCCAGTCAGCAGCAGCCTGGCAGATGAAGAAGAGAGAGAAGCCAGAAAAGATGAAGTGCACGAGGCAACTAACTTGGCCTGCCAGCCGGTGGAGCCCCCCTAGCGTGGGGAGGACAGATCCACCTCAAGGCTACTTACTCGGCTGTGTAACAGAGAATCCGCCGTCTAGGCATTATGGGATTACACAGTATTTGGTATCTGTCTGCTACTTAGTTGATCAGAATGCACCTTATCAATAGTTATATTCACATTCTGTTCCATCTGTGATGTTTTAAGCACCCACACAATCAGAATAAAATATAATCGGCTAACCCCCTCGGCCTGGCTCCCGCCCCTGGGTGCACTAGAGAATTCCCCAAAGCTTCAAGTTCATCCAAACTATGAAGTTTCTCTTTGGTGCACCGACAGTTTCTACAAAAATTGGGTTTAAAAAGAAACTTTCCGGCTCCAATTCCACCAAAAAAAAAATGCAAGCTGGAATTGTGAAAGTGAGGCATTTTCTCGGTGGTTGGTAAAAATGTAGGACTGGCGTCAACTGCGCTGGACTCTACCCCAGCTCTCCCTCCTCCAAAGCTGACATCTCCAAGGGCATGCCGCAGTTTATTGTCGCAGTTGGGCTTGGTACGTACTTTGTCTTTATTCATTTAAAATCCTTATTAGGAATCTTAAGACTCATATTCACCAAAAACCTCATGGAAATGTTAATATTCTGAAAGAAAAGATACACCTGAAATCCCCAAAGCTCAGATTCGACAAATGTGAGCAACGTTTTGTCATAATATTTCATTTCAGAAACTCTGCTAAGACTGATGTTAACACCCAACTTGGATTTGTTCTATATTAAACAAGAACTATAAGTAAATTGAGGTATGACAATTTTTAATATAACACTTAGCTAAATAAGTGTAAATTTGCCTTGAAAATCCAGTGAAACATGGATGTTTCCTACACATGTTTCCTATCGTTTCTTTTCTGTTTACACACACAAAAGATAACTTGATGTTTCCTACACGTTTCCTATAACTTTTTTCTGTTTACACACACAGATAACTTCTCTACTCTTTAGAAACAAACAATACATCAAAAAATGAAGTGTTTTAACCTACCCATTTTATAGTCACATCTTGCCTTTGTTAACCGAAAACTACTGTTTGTATTATGTAGCGTTAAGAGTGAATAATGATCAGGGAAGCCTGTCTCTGAATCCTGACTTGACCATTCTTTACAAATCTAAACAAGTTACTTTACCTCTCTAGGCCTCTATTTCATATCTGTGTTTAAAAAAAAAGAATAAAATCTTAGCAAGGTTATTACGAGGATTAGAATGAACAATGCTTAGGTGCTTGACAACAAGCTCTGCAAATAGTCAATATTCAACAAATGCAAATTTGTTTCCTCTCTGGGTCTCCATTTTCCTCATCTTCAATACCTTGATTCTGAATAAATCTTGCCTATTTTTAAGAATTAAATCCACCTACAAAGAACAAGGATTTTATACTAATAAAAATTACCGGGCAACACCTGTGGCTCAGTGAGTAGGGTGCCGGCCCCATATACCGAGTGTGGTGGGTTCGAACCCAGCCCCGGCCAAACCACAACAACAAAAAAAAATACCCGGGCGTTGTTGCGGGCACCTATAGTCCCAGCTAATTGGGAGGCTGAGGCAAGAGAATCGCCTAAGCCCAAGAGCTAGAGGTTGCTCTGAGCTGTGTGACGCCATGGCACTCTACCGAGGACAACAAAGTGAGACTCTGTCTATAAAAAAAAAAATTACCAAAGAAACATGTTTCAACTACCCATTTCACGCCTTGGAAGTTTCTAAATTAACAAGGATGAACTCAAGAATATAATATCTGCATATTAAAGCCAAATAATATATTAATTTTCAGAGTTTACAAAGGAACACAATGATCTTTTGCCAAAATGAGTAATTTGAAGCCTGAGCTCATGGAAGGTGGTAATTAAAACTTCTAATAGGAGTTGTGACTATAAAGTAACATGACCTATTTATTAATAAACACATGAAATGGTATCATCTAAAATAGTCATATTAATTGGCTATGACATATTCCTTGATGCTACCATAGCTCAAAGTATTTTGGGAACCACTCTCAATTGGTACATATTTCAAAACTTTATTTTTTCACAATTTTTTTCTACTTAGTCTCTATTCACCAACAACACACTAATAATACACCTGCTATTTAAAAGTAGCAGATACTTGAGGAAGTACAATATTAACATTTTGGTGCACATGTTAGGCCAATTCTTTGAGTTCTGGTCTAATTGTTCCATGGGATTTCATGGAGTGGCAGACGGTAATCAGGTGAACTGGCACCTGATATGGACAGATAACTGGTGCCCGGACAAATGACTGCTGAAGTGGATGACTGTTCAAGGTAGAGAAGGGCATAGGAGGGGCTCTCTAATTACCCCTGATAATTCTAACCAGCTTAGCTACCAAAAAACAAAACAGAACAATCCCACCAGAATTCTCTGAATGCAGTATCCTAACAATCACAGAAAAGCCATCCCTCTCCAACTTACATATTTTTACTTTCCTCGCCAAAGGAAACCTTCTCTTCTAAAGGATCAAAGATCCTCCACAGAGGGTAAAAGGGAACCCTGAGGCCCCAGAGTAGACACTAGGCTATCAGCAAGGTTTTCTGAAAACCTTCAACATCCATCACATTGGCCAAAGTCTGGCTGGGACCAGGGCGATTACAGCTGTAGCCAAGCAGGACTGCTCACCTCCCTGAGAGCCAGGCCCACAGGCCAAAGGGAAGTCCTTGTTACCTGAGATCACTAGTTCTACCCCTTGTAGACATTATTCAGTCTGATGGTGATAACTCTCTCCATAAACTGCAAGCAACCAAGAGACCTATCTGACCGAAGCCCTTCCTAGAAAGAAAAGAAAACACCCCCGTACCGAGGAATATTCACTGAATTCCAGTTGTGCAGCCAAGCAAGGATGGAGGGCAAATGCCTGGACATCAGGAAACAGTCGGTCCATCACATCTGTTCTGTGGATGAGTGTAAACCAGAAGAGGAAGCCATTTCCCAAATTAGCCCTACATAAGCATAGACTCCTTGGCAGGAACAGTTCACAACTATGTCTGTATTTGGACTTTGCAGTCCCACGCAGCTAACTTACTGCTGGTCCGTTACTGCTGTCAAGAGGCATCTATCGTAAGACCTGTGCAGAACACATTCTGCGTGGTGCCTAAGTCAAAGTGATATGCTGGGAGGTACTGAAAAGAATGATGGATAATAACCCCAAAGTGCATGTGAGGAACAGAAAAATCCTTCCTCAGAATCACTGCAGGAAGGTTACAGCAGGAGGGAATCAAAGGAGGGCATAAAATGATTCTAACTCTGATAAAGTAGGAATCCATATGATTGACTGGTTTATTTTAAATCATCTTCAATCATTACTTAAGATGACATTCTCACAGATCTCCCTCCTCCTGTATTCAAAGTGACCTTTTATATCCCAAGTGCAGCTTTCCTGATGGAATTACTCATCTTCAGGAGCAATCACAACGATTTTCCATCTAGAAAAAAGAAAGCAAAGCAGATGTGCCAGTGCTTTCCAGATACAACTGTCAACACAATGCTCAGGTGGGACTTTTCCCAGTGACTTCACGGGCACCTAAGAACTAAAGAAATTTCTACAGCAATTTCCTTGGGTAAGAAAGTCATCAGTTGCTTTCCTTATTATGCATCTCAAATTATAGTTTATAGTCCTATTGGTTAGCACACTAGTTTTAAAGCTCCTTACGAAAGAATACTGGAGTTTATATTCAAGCTATGAGATTTATGATTCAGCAGCTTCTTTGCCTACCTTATGATGGGGCAGTTAGACTAAGAGAGAAATGAGTCTTATGAAATGAAGTAGCTGTTCCTCGTATCTCGCTATGTACATGGTTCCTCTGAAGCGTTTGAAAAATTAGACCTGATTTAGGACTCTGCTATGGCTTAAAATGCTATTAACAGTACGGTAGGGAAAGTTTAGCTTCCTCTTTTCAAAACCAAATCTGCTTATTCTGTGAAAGCAAAAGTAACATGCTGCATGTAACATTTTTCCGATCAAATTGCATAGTTGAAGCAAATTCATTGTGCTTTGTAGCAGAACTCACAGTAAGTGTTCGTATCTAAAAACTTTGCTTTGTGCATACAAAGTCATGGTCAAGCTCACCTTTGTTTGGAGCGTACACTAATGATATGCACCACCATTCGCCTTCCCATGATTTTGTTCACCATATACCTCCGGAAAGCGAGCTTTTAGTTAACACAAAGGAAATGGTAACAAATCTATGTCACCTCCTCCATCTGGGGGCGGCGGGAGGAAGGCTCCCAGTCTTGGTGAGGTATCCAGCCCTCAATCAATAGTGGCTGTGTATACTGAGTTTTGTTGGTTTGAGGATTGTGTCTGCGGAGGTTAAAAAAAGAAAGGAAAAGAAGGCACGGTTGTTTCTCAAGTCGCCATTCTCAACTCAACCAACAAGACTAAATTCTTCCATTTTCAAGCTTCAGGAAGGCAGCTACATGTCAACAGGGCTCTCTTCCAGCCCTGGGTCTGCAGAGGAACTTATTGCTTCTGGGAAGGGTCCCGAGTAGGTCTGAGCTGCGATCCCTTTTTGCAGACCAGTCTCTTCCTGGAAGTCCCCCTGGGTGCTGAACGTGGGGCAAGATCTAGTCCGGGCACTGTCGGGGTGGCCCACTCTCTCACTCACAGTGCTCAGGGGGAATTCTCTCCACCTCTGCCTCTGGAGTTCATCTTCCTTGTATTTTATGGAGTACCAGGCCAGAAAAATAAAAATAAAGCCCAGGAATTTGAGGCCAGCTGCCAAACCGAAGTAGACAAAACGAAATGATGTCACATTGTACTCCCAGCAAGAGCCCTGCACGCCACACCCCTGTCGCCAGAGCATGCAGGTGGCATCAATGACGGCTCCAAAGTAAATTGGGGTTGGAATGTATGCTGGAGGTGTGCAGAAAAAGGAAATATAAAGATTTAGTGCCTCTTATAAGAGAAAACAGATTTTTAAATTAGCAAGGTACCTGTGTGCCCTAAAACCAGCTGAGGGGAGTGATTTCTCTTGTGTCATTCGATTTTTTATTTTTTAGTGAATCACATTTTATCACAATATATTCATCATAAAACATCATAGAAACATTAGCCAAATTGGTTTTAGATACTTAAAATCTTCCAGTTCTAGTCTGCTACTCAGAATGTGCTATTGATATTTAGGATTATAGAATCTATTGCTTACGTGTGAACATCAAATCATCACAGTGTACCCTTTAAATAGATAACATGAATGCCAATTATACCTCCGTAAAGCTTACAAATATCCACTGCTAAAAATGCAATTGGAGAACCCTTTTAAACTTAAAAATTGGATTTTTTGTCATTAAATATTCAAGAAGCTATACCAAAACCCTTTCTTGCACAAAATTTAGTACACTGAATTGTTGTGGGTTGAGTCTTGGAAGAAAAAAAGAGTGTAAGAAAAGCATCGCCTCCCATACTTCAGATACCAGATCAAATGGCAACTTTATAAAGGTCCGTATAAGTATAGACAATTTTAAATATAAAAAAAATTTATTATAGCATAAAATTCATCTTTGAAGTTGACGAAAGATCCCAGATGAATAACAGCTTTGTTGTTTGGGCTATGATGGAGACACATCTTTAATCCCGTAAGAAATAAAGTCTACCTAGGACACTGACGGCCTTCATCACATGCTGTGTCAAAAGGTGGCCCCACCCCCAACTCCTTCACCTTACCAATGTCAACCCCACCTTTATACTCCTGCTCTCACCCCATTTTAGTAACTATCACACAGCATTTAAACTGTTTGCAAATCTATCACCCTTTCTGATGGCAGGGGCCATGCCTTTTATTCTTTGCATCCCAGGGATCTCAGTAAGAGTTTACAGAAGAAAGTGCTGGAAGAAAACAGAGCCGGGAAGAAGGCAGCCAGGAAAAGAGAAAAGTATGCTAATAGCCCAGGAAGCTGTACGCGTTTTTAAAACTGTTTTTAAATAAGTTGTTTTGATTCAAGTGAGGTATCCTAATTTTTTATATTATTAAAGTGATTTTTTTTTTAAGACTCCTTTTCTGTTTTGGTTTGAAATTTTGGAGAAATGGAAATTGGCTTGTTGGTCTAATTACACTTTTTCCCAACAATAGAGGTTAAGATAAATTTAGATTAAATAGTAAGTGCCTAAAGTGTTCTCCCATCACTTACTCTTTTTAAAAAATGTTTTCATTTCAAAGCATCAAGGGAGGGCCAGGTGCAGTGGCTCATGCCTGTAATCCCAGCTCTCTGGAAGGCCGAGGTGGATTGCCTGAGCTCACGAGTTTGAGACCAACCTAAGCCAGAGCAAGACCTCATCTCTAAAAATAGCTGGGCATTGTGGTGGGGGCCTGTAGTCCCAGCTACTTGGGAGGCCAAGGCAAAAGAACCACTGAGCTCAAGTATTTTGAGCTTGCTGTGAGCTGTGATGCTACAGCACTCTAGTGAGAGTGACAAAGTGTGACTCTGCCTCCAAAAAAAAAAAAAAAGAAAACAAACAAACAAACCAAAATAAACAAAGTATCAAGGGGGTACAAATGTTTTTGATTACCTGGGTCACTTTGGTAATGCTTGAGTCACAGGTGTAAGTGTGCCCATCACCCGAATAGTGTTCACGGTACGTGTTAGGTAGGTTTTTGCCTCTCACCTCCTTCCCTCTCCTGCTCGATTTCCATGAAATTTTACTTTCCTCCTTGCACCTGTGTGCTCATTAGTAAGTTTCAGTTTAATAACAAGTACATATGGGGTTTGTTTTTCCATTCTTGGGATACTTCACTTAGGATAAAGGTCTCCACTTCCTCCAAATTGTTGCAAAAGACATTAATTCATCCTTTTTAATGGCTGAGTAGGGCTCCATAGTACACATATTCCATGTTTTGTTAATCTACTCATGAATTGACAGGCACGTGGGTTGTAATTGTGAATGGTGCTGCAATAAATATTCAATTGCGTTTTTTTTTTTTTTTAATAAAATGACCTCTTCTCCTTCAGGTAGATCCCTAGAAGTGGGATTGCTGCCTTCACTTGTTCTTGATGCTACAGTGTATTCCTATTGACTCACTTTACCTAAAAATCCTTATCAAATAACCTCAACTCCACAGCATCAGAGAGAGTTGAAGCAAAAACAAGAAATCATTTTTCCTTTTCCCAGTCAAACATCCCTTTAATTAACAAATTTCCTTCTTTCTAAATAACACTTGTTCTGTTTTGTTTTGTTTTTTGAGAGAGGGTCTTGCTCTGTCTCTCAGACTAGAGCGCAGTGGCATCAGCATAGCTCACAGCCATCTCAAACTTCTAGACTCAAGAAACCTGCCTGCCTCAGCCTCCTGAGTAGCTGGGATTACAGGTACACACCACCATGCCCAACGAATTCTTCTATTTTTGGCACAGATGAGGTCTGGCTCTTGCTCAGACTGGTCTCAAACTCCTGGCCTCAAAAGATCCTCCTGCGTGGCCTCCCGAAGTGCCATTCTTTTTTTTTTTTTTTTTTTTTTTTGAGACAGAGTCTCACTATGTTGCCCTGGGTAGAGTCTGTGGGATCACAGCTCACAGCAACCTCAAACTCTTGGGCTTAAAGGATTCTCTTCCCAAGTAGCTGGGACTACAGGCACCACCACAGTGCCCAGCTATTTTTTGTTGTTGTAGTTGTCATTGCTGTTTTAGCTGGCCCGGGCTGGTTTCAAACCTGCCAACCTCAGTGCACATGGCTGGTGCCTTACCCACTGAGCTAAGGGCACCGATTCCAAAGTGCCTTTCTAAATAACACTTTTTACTTTTCAACAAGAAGTATAAGGCAAACTTTTTAACTATATCTAAGTGTGTCAGAATTCCTTTAACCAGCATTCTTTTAAAAATTGGCACCTTCAAAGTTTTGCTGCTATCAAAAAGCAAGCCATGCATTAAATAAAACTAGCAGCATTTTCCTCTGGGGCTTATGAGACATGCTCATTCTTGAACTGAGAATGCCTGAGAGGATTAATGCTTCAAAGGAGCAGACAATGCTGTTTGTAAAATGTTTCATCTTTCAGAACTGAAATACAAAATTTGAATTAAAAAAAAATATTTTTTGTCCTATGTGACAATGACACTGATTACTTGAGAAAAAAATAACAGCTGAAGAAAATGACAGACTAGTACTTAAGGCAAATTATTTTGGGAAAAAAAAAAAAAAGAGGCTCGATCATGAGAAAGTCAATTAAAAATACATTGAAATTGACCAAAAGAACAGTGTACTTGCACATTTATTCCCATTCATTGTTCCAAGACTTCACAAGGTGATGTGTGGTTTATAAAAATAAGAACAATTTTCTTTGTGGGCAAATGTGCTCTGTGGTTTATCACACTGACACAACACTCAGAGCTTCTCTTGTGATGAGTAAAGCCTTGGAGCATAGTCTCTATATGTCACTTGAAGGACTTTTTGTTTGTTTGTTTTTAATCTTTCTTAGAAAACTTGATAAGTATACTCTTTGCTCAATCCAATTTAAATTACTATAAGGAAGTAAGGAATTGAAAATGTCACAAATAAAATGAACACCAATTTCTATCACTTTTATATTAAAAAGGCATAAAGGGTATAAGACCATTACAAATTGCTTGATTTAATATTTCTTTTCTCTTTTTTTGCAGTTTTTGGCAGGGCTGGGTTTGAACCCGCCACCTCCAGCATATGGGGCCGGCGCCCTATTCCTTTGAGCCACAGGCGCCGCCCAGATTTATTATTTCTTCCTGAGGCATTTTACCCAAGGTTAGGGTCACAATGCAAAAGAAAGTAACCTAACGCTATTTTTATTTTGTTTCATCAAATGACAGAATTTGTGAGCTTGCAGTTCAAATCAGAAAATAAGGAAGTTGAGCCCTCACCAGTAACTAGTAAGGTCTTGCTAATGGTGATACATGATGTGACTTGCCATTTTTAAAGGGCAGTGAGAATCTGCCATCTGTAAAGAGGAACTAAGAGGCACCCTTGGAAATTCAGGAACGTACCAAGTGTTCGCAACAAAACAAACTGCATTCCCAGTGCAAAAGGTCTCTCTTCATCTTCTACAGACCTGCGGTGAAGGGAAACAAAGAAATGGTTTTCAATAGTGGCGCCAAGAAAATGAATGTCAAATCAAGTCTGCATCATGGGGAACTTGGATCTAAAAAGTAGCAACTAAGTATTTTATTTGCTAGAATTTACTAACAACAGCCAAGTAGGATGGCTGATGGTTAACTCACTGAGTCAAAGTCTCCCCAGTGAGCACACCAAAGAGGCTCTCATTTATTCTAACTCCTTCCATTGAAATAGACATAAAGGGTCAAACATTTTTGGCCTAAGAGGCCGAACAGGCTCTAACTCAGCTTCTTAAAATCCTATCTATTATTTTGAAACATTATAAAATTGTATTCTAAATGATGTCTTTTTTTTCTGTTTGTCTGTACTTTCCAGAATGATAGATGTGTACAGTGAAAATTACTCCAAAACTTCCTTCAGGATTAAAAAAAACAAGGCCGGGCACAGTGGCTCATGCCTGTAACCCTAGCACTCTGGGAGACTGAGGTGGGAGTACTGCCTGAGCTCAGGAGTTCCAGCCTGAGCAAGAGCGAGACCTCGTCTCTATAATAAAAAGGCATTGGACAGGTGCCTATAGTCCCAGCTACTAGTGAGGTTGCGGCAAGAGAATAGCTTTAGCCCTAGAATTGGAGTTTGCTGTGAGCTATGATGCCACAGCATTCTACTGAGGGCCACAAAGTGAGACTTTGTATCAATAAAAAAATAAAGAAAGAAAAATTTTAAAAATACGCTCCTGGCTCGGAGCCTGTAGCTCAGCAGCTAGGGCACCAGCCACGTACACTGGAGCTGGTGGGTTCAAATCCAGCCCAGGCCTGCCAAACAACAATGACAACTACAACCAAAAAATAGCCAGGCATTGTGGTAGATGCCTGTAGACCCAGCCACTCGGGAGGTTGAGGCAAGAGAATTGCTTAAGCCCAAGAGTTTGAGGTTGCTGTGAGCTGTGACGCCAAAGCACTCTACCCAGGGCGACAGCTCTACCCATATGCTCCAAAAATGCACAGAAAACAAGTCAACATCAGAGATTGCATGAACTCCTCCCAACCACCTCTTTTTTTCTACTTTTCTGAAAGTTATGCTCCCAAGTAATTCCCACATGGAAGAAAGACTGGAATCTATCAATTTTATAATTAGCAAATTTTCAAGGGCTCCTTTTTGAAATTTTGGGTCAGAAGCCAACTGATGATTTGCCATATTTGACCACTATCAAAAAGGTAGCCTGTCAATAGGTTATTAAACACGCAGAATTAAAGTGCAAAAAAAATTGGGGTAAATTTATTAATAATCATATATCTTTTTAAATGTTTCAAAACCTTATCCTTCCCATCCCTACCAATAGGCTAGTGCCCCGTCATCGTTTCCCCAATTTCTTTATTTCTCATAACAATTTTCCAGGGGTGCACGCATGGCTGTTACTCTGTAAGTATCTGCTGATGGAGGAATTGAGTGAATGAAGGCCTTTCGTGTGTTGTTACCGGGCTATCAAGGAGTGGGTTTGCTGGGAAATGCCTGACTCAGCACCCAGTAGGAAGGAAGTTGGGATACCTGGTGCAGCCCCCTGCCCTGACTACGCAGGGCCACCCAGCTGATGCCTCTCTTCCTCACCCCCTCATTGAACAATGACCCCAAGTCCCACTGAAGCCACCCCATCCCCTTCTGGCTTCTCCACACTCTCAGTTCCTTCCTTTGCTCATAATCAACCTTATTGCAAACACCAACACATTAATTTGAATGCAGCAATGTTAACATTTTTTTCGGTAGGCAGAGTCTCGCTTTGTTGCCCACGCTCCAGCACAGTGCCATCAGCCCAGCTCACAGCCACTTCAGACTCCTGGGCTCAACTGACCTTCCTGCCTCAGCCTCCCAGGGAGCTGGTTATACAGGTGCCCACCACGACGCCTGGCTAAGGTTCCTATTTTTAGTAGATATGGGGTCTCACTCTTGCTCGGGCTGATCTGGAACTCCTGAGCTCAAGCAGTCCACTCACCTCGGCCTCCCAGAGTGCTAGGATTGCAGTTGTGAGCCACTGCACCTGGCCCTGATGTCAACATTTTTAATAGGACAAAAGTAGCTTCCAGGTCCTCTTATAAACAAGAAACCCAAACAGGATCCAGCAAAGAAAGCACAGCCCGAACAACTAAAAATACCACATTTCCCAGTCTACCCTTTTCTTGATTCAAGTCCAGAATTTTATATATGACAGTAAAATTAATAAACTCAGCAGTCTGACTTTCAGGCTCAGCATAAATTGCCTCTGATCCTGGTGGTATTAACTATCTACAAGGTTGGACATAATAGCTTTTTGCTGCCTGCACGATTAGCAACTTTCCCAAATTACTTCCTGCCCTTCTCTGAGCTTCTTATAGTTTATAGGGTAACAGCTTTCAACTCCTGAAGTTGAACCTCACAGGGCAGAGAAATTCAGTTTCACAAAACACCAGGAATATGACCCAATTGAATAAAGACAGTTCTGGAGTATGAAATGTTACAACCTTCCTTTTTCTCCTGATAGGGAAAAACTCCTATATTCCCCAGGCAAATGTCTGAACACCTTCCTGCACAATCTATAATAATTTTGCTTTGGTCTCAGCTTTAGTAAAACAGTCCCTTGTCCCAGAATATGTGCTGTGGCAATTGTAAGTATAGAACCCACCCTAGCTGTTCAATGCTGTTCTCACCTGAGGGTTACAATGATGGCTGATGGCTGGGCACAGGCTGTGATGAAAGTGACTATGAAAAGAAAAACTAAGAATGGGATAAGGGTGTTACAGGTCCGTTTACACTTCCCAGACACAGCATAACCATTTTCGTTGAGATACGTTTTGACGATCACCACTCGGAGCTGACTGCGCTGCCCCACCGTGGGGGGAGTGATCACTTGCCGACTCTGGACACAGGTGCACTCGGTATAATTCCGTATCTAAGTGAACAAAACAAGGGTGAGTCGTATGCCACCCAAAAGCAAAATTTGGCAGAGGGCTATGAAGACAAAGTTAAGTAAAAATACAGGGTATCCCAATGGTTGCCATACATAGGAAAATTAACAAGCTCATATTATGTGTTATATATTTTTTATACTTATACATCAACACATGGAGAAATATTTTGTAAGTTTTTTCATGAATAGTTCATAAATAAAGGTACATTTAGCTACAGTTTCCCATTTTCCCTATTACGTAAGTATACTTTGGGACATCCTATGCTCTAAAATAGCTCTCATAATACAAAATATTTCATTGAAAGTACCTTCCTCATTGATAACAGTAAGGGTTCAAAATGTGTGCCTAACAGTATCAAACTCTGCTGGTTGAAACTGATTAAAACCTAAACTTTTGTAAGAAGCTTCTAACACTCAATTTGCTAACATCCATACTCTGGTCATAATTATTTCCTGCCTCGATTACTTTTAACTCTTGGACTCACCAATAAGAAAATGCTCTCAGACATTGCAACCAAACTTTTTATTTGTGTTTGTAACAGGCCCACACAGCCCTGAGCACAGAGGGTGCCCTAGAGTAGTAAACGTGTTAAATGCATGCAGAAAAAGTACAATGCCACCGTGGTGACTTCAGTGCCAATAACAGCGGACAGTTCATGGCTGTTCCACTTTAAACACCTTTTTAGGCCCTGTAATTAGCCGATGCCCTAAACCCTCCCCCTCCTCTATGACCAGGGGCCCCATCCACTGCTCTTCCCAGACTCCGACAAAGTAAGAAGATGAGCCAGTTCACTTGTTCTTTTTTTACAACAAATATTTATCAGACTCTTCTGATGGGCCAGATGCTGTTCTAGGGGATTTAGGTCACAGAAGAGCAAAAGAGTTCAAACCTTCTCCATTAACTACCAAACTTCTTCTTCTTTGTTTTTTTTCTTTTCTCTCACTCTCTCCCTTTTTTTTTTTTTTCAAGCACTCAGGGATCAAACTTATTTACTTTCTTTTGTATCCACCGACTGAATGTTTTTTAAAACTTACATCCCAACTCATGCTCTATCATGCAACCTGACTGACACGATAGAACGCTGTCATATTCTAGGAGCAGCCAGCTCACTCTGTGTCTTTGACAGCACTGGTTCTGCCACCAGGTAGAATTCTCTGCTGGCAACGAGACTGGCTAACTGAGCAAGGCGGTTGCACGTGGCATAAAAACCTGAAAGAACAGCTGTACCCCAGCCACCTTCCAGATGAAAGCCATGTACCTCGAGCTTTTTGAAATGGTCCTCTGTTATGTCATCAGCTCAGGAAATAGTAAGTGAAAATTTCAGCATTGCCTTTTCCCCAGCAGAAACGTCAGATTTTCTCCTGTTCCCACAAATCTGGTCAGAGACCACTGGGTCCTTACAGACAGCCACACTGTATGGGCATCTGTTGGCCAGGCTGGTCACAACAGTGACAGTTCCTTGTCAGCTCTACTGAGCTGGCCTGTTTTTTTGTTGCAGACAGCACTATAATAATCAATGAAGGTTCTGAATTCTGAAAGTTGGTGAAACCAAACCTCTTTTTCTAATTTTTTTCTTTTTATTTTTTGAGACAGTCTCGCTCTGTTGTGCTAGGTAGAGTGCCATGGCATCATTACAGCAATCTCAAACTCTTAGGCTTAAGCAATCCTCTTGCCTCAGGTTCTGGAGTAGCTGGGACTACATGCATCTGCCACAATGCCCAACTAATTTTTCTATTTTTATTAGAAAAAGGGACTTTTTCTTGCACAGACTGAGCTCAAGTGATCCTCCTGTCTTGGCCTCCCAAAGTGCTAGGATTACAGGTGTCAGCCATCATGCCCGGCCCCAAACTTCATGCAAATGTGTCTTCTTAACACAAAAGTGAAAACTAAAACATCCTTAGGTGTTACAAGTTTCCAAAACAAACCACGTTAAGTCAGCTTTTCACTGAAAAGCTGATGTTGGTTGAATCAGTTCTCACTGTCACCTTGTAACACTTACGACAGCCATAACAGCAAGCATAAAGACAAACCACTGGCCATTGTGCTCAAAGGACTGCTGGGTTTTTAAAAGAATACATGCTATTCACCAGAGGACCTGCCACTTCCAAGGGAGCACTCAGCCACTGATAGGAATAAACAGATCTCACTAGTTCTTTCAATATGGTCACAGCCTGGAGCTCACCAATTATATAATGGGGAACCAGCAGCAAGAATTCTCAGTTTATCACTACAGCTTAGAACTCAGAAATCAAAAATGACACCCCCAAGATATTCAGCCAAGTGTATAATCCCTTATCACCTGCAGAGAATAAGCAAATGCATATTAACCTTTTAATTTAAGCAACTTCCTGCAATCTGTTCTTACACAAAGAATCAAATCAGGCTTTCGGCCAGATTGTGAAAAGTCTCCTTTTTCTGCAAACATATCAGAAGTAATGTTATCATAAACTGTTGCAGCCTTTTGCAATCTGCACTCAGATGGTAAATTGGGCAGGAGAGGTAACAGTTTTTACTAACAACCTCCAATCAGCAGAAGTCATAATACTGCTATTGGCAATGTTGTCAATAAGGCACCTGGTGTAACTATTTTGAATGCTATTTTCTCTGATGGCTGACCTAAGGTCCCTCATAAGTTTACATGGGAGGACATACAGTTCCGTCCCTGTCTGCCTCCCAATGCTTGAACAGGGGAAGCTTGTGAATCATCTTCAGGCTCAGGACATTTTTTTTTTTTTAAAGTCATATATACATAGATCATGAATACATTGATGCCTTTGTGGGATTTAATGTGTTGATTATTTGTACAAATTGGAGTTCTTACATCCTACTAATTAACGTAGACTTCACCTCATTTACTTCATCACAGTGCTAAGGCATTTGTGTTCAATACTTGACAGATTTGACTTGTACCCTTGCAACAAAAAAAAGAATCAAACTAGGCTCAATAATAAAGAACTGAGTAGAACAGGAAAATCTTCTCCTACAGTATTACTACCTATTTATAATTCACAGGAAAAGGAATTCTCAAAATAGCCTGTTCTTGAGCTGACAGATAAATCTTTATTCGGAATATTAAAAAAAATTGTCTGAGGCTGAGCCTGATGGCTCACTTCTGTAATCCAAGCACTTTGGGAAGCTGACGTGGGAGGATCACTTGAAGCCAAGAGTTCAAGACCAACCTGGGTAACACAGTGAGATCCCTATCTCTACAAAAAGTTTTAAAATTATGGGCGGCTCCTGTGGCTCAGCGAGTAGGGCGCCGGCCCCATATACCGAAGGTGGCGGGTTCAAGCCCGGCCTCGGCCGAACTGCAAAACAAAAAAAATAGCCGGGCGCTGTGGCGGGCGCCTGTAGTCCCAGCTACTAGGG
>CAUYON010182159.1:0-21233 GCA_963573935.1 Arctocebus calabarensis | reverse complement strand
GTTACATTAGAAAAATAATTTGGCTCAGCACTTGAGGCTCAGCGGGCTAAGGCACCAGCCACGTACACCTGAGCAGGCGGGTTTTAATTCAGCCTAGGTCTGCCAAACAACAATGACGGCTGCAACCAGAAAATGGCTGGGCGTTGTGGCGGGCGCCTACAGTCCCAGCAACTTGGGAGGCGGAGCTTAGAAACTCACTTGAGCCCAGGAATTGGAGGTTGCTGTGAGCTGTGATGCCACAACACTCTATCTAGGGTGACAGCTTGAGGCTCTGTCTCAAAAAAAAAAAAAAAATAATAATAATAATAATTCAAGGGCAGCACCCATAGCTCATTGGGTAGGGCACTGACCACATACACCAAGGCTCGAGGATTCAAACTCAGCCCAGGCCAGCTATAAAAACAATGACAACTGTAACAACAACAACAAAAATATAACTAGGCATTATGGCAGGTGCCTGTAGTCCCAGCTACTTGGGAGTCTGAGGCAAGAGAATTGCTTAAGCCCAAGAGTTTGAGGTTGCTGTGAGCTATGACAGCACAGCAATCTAGCGAGGGAGACATAGTGAAACTCTGTCCTCCCCCCACAAAAAGAAAAATAATTTAAGAAAATTTTAAGTCTCACAGAGTCTCAGTTTCTACTTCTATGAAACAAGGAAATTTTGCTCTTTACTTCCAGGAATGGTATGTAAACAAGATCAAAGATGACCTCATGAAATAGAATGCATATAAAGAAAATTAGTGGGAGGCACCTGTGGCTCAGTGTGTAAGGCGCCAGCCCCACATACCCCGAGGGTGGTGGGTTCGAACCTGGCCCCAACCAAACTGCAACAAAAAATAGCCAGGTGGTGTGGCAGGCACGTGTAGTTCCAGCTACTCGGGAGTCTGAGGCAAGAGAATTGCCTAAGCCCAAGAGCTGGAGGTTGCTGTGAGCTGTGACACCACAGCACTCTACCAAAGTGCTGAGTGAGACTCAGAGTGAGACTACCACAGAGAGATTCTGTCTCTAAAAAAAAAAAAAGAAAGAAAATTAGTATTGAAGTTCAACTGATTTTGTGGTTAATTGAATGCCATCAATCATAGTCCAAGTTCCAGATCTCTGATGGAAGGAGACTGGGTCAGGGTCACAGAAATACCATACCACACCTGTACAGGCCAGATGTATGGGACGCTCCAAACGTTCTGGAGGAATGACCAATCCTGCTTTCCGGGCTTGTTCCATAAACTCTTTTTGTGTTTTGTGTTTAGATTTATAAGGAGGAGGTGTGAAACGTTTTTTAGTTCTTACTGGAACTACAGCTATGGACTGAGTCACTAGAACAGGCTGGAAAGTAAGAAAAAGTTAGTACATAGGTTACCTGGAAAAAAAAATCTACTATTTCAAACAAACACTATGCAAAACCCTACAGAAAGGGAATATACAAAGAAATCTTCATAAACAATTATGAAACAATTATCACAGGGAAAAAGGTACTGTGACCTGAACATTTATGGGTGTCTGTTATCAGAAGCCAGTTAGCATCACTCAACGTTTAATAGCAATTTTCCTTTAGTACTTTCTTTTTACTTTCCTTTAGTCCATAGTATAGGACTATGCAATCTCCTAGGGATGCAGACTCAATTAAATCAAGACCTGGTTTCAAAGAACTTTCATTCTGGTGGGAAAATTAAACACCAACCCAATACTGAAATGGGCGGAGTCTTTTCTTAAATAGAAGAGTCGTTTTCTTAGCATCTCTTCCATACACTCAGATCGCATTTTGCTCATTCTATCAGGAGTCTCTTTGTAAACTTTATTCTATCGTTTTCGCTCCCCACTGACCAATAAGTTCTCTAAAGCCCAGGAGACTTTTTCTCTCTGATAATGTTTTCTCAGGCAGGGACAATGATAATAAGGGCTTCTTACCTTTTGCAGCTACTGTACAACTTAGGACATTTGTGAAAATCAAAGGGAAGCAAGCCCACTTTGCAAGTCATTTCGTCGTTCCCCTTTAACACCCCGCCAGACAGGCCCAACCCAAACTGGAGAAACTTAATCCCCGGGAACTCGCCCACTCTCACATCCCTGCCCAGACTCTACTCACTTGGCCCCAACTAGCTTAGCAGCTGGGTCCTGTCCACGCCAACTTATCCCTAAACTTGGTCTAACGCGTACCGTCCAAGCTCACTAAGTATAATTGCATGGCGCGTATTTCCCCTACTCTGCCCTCCTCCTCCAGCCTCTGGAGTCCTGTTGGTTCCGTCCCTACCCACCTGCCGACACCACCAGCCCGAAGTCTTGGACGAGAAAGACAAACCCCTAGCTATGGGGGCTGCCATTTTGCTCACGCAAAGGCTGCTGGGATGAGGACTGCAAGTGAAGCGTGTACGGTAGCAGAGAAGGCGCACAGGGCAGAGCTTGCACAGGACTGGAATTTTCCAGGGCGCGCACCCTTCACCAAAGTGTGAACAGCGAGGACGCGCACGTACTCGAAGGGTGGGGGTGGGTGGAGTTCAGTTGCGTATGCGCAATGAGAGGACGGTGGGGGGAGGAGGGTGGAACACACGGCTGTCACGCGCAGGCAGAAGGGTTCTTGACCGCGACCTGCGCCTGCGCACGGGGTGTTCTGGCGATGTGGGGTTGGTGCATTTCTATGTTTGGTACATTGCTGCACCTTATTACCATGTGGTAAAAAATGAAAAGTTCTTTGTCTCTGAAGTCATAGAAATTTGAGACAGGTGTTTTTCTTCGACGGCTAAAGTACGTTGAAGGTACTTACATCGCAAAAAGGGAGAAAATGAATAGTTTCTGGGTTTGTATCTGACATCAGAATGCTGTGTGACCTTAAATTTGAGCCCCAGTTTTATTTCTTACTATTAAATTAAGGGGGTTGGCTAGTATGTTTACTAAGGCAAAAGACACGTGAATTGACAAAAAAAAATTCTGATGTGTCATTTCGGAAAAAAAGTCACAGATATTACGTAATTTATTTACAGTTAAAAAATGATAACGCAGAGGCAAAGTTGATTTCCTGTTTTTCCAAATACGGAGTTGGGGGGGAGTGGATCCTGGAATCTCTTGTCCTGCTGAAACTTCTAAATGGAGCCCGGAGAGGATGAGACTCCTTGTGAGCCCATGGGACGCTTGCACTTTTTTCCACTGCCAGTGGCAGATGGCATCGAAGATTGAAACTTCTGAAATTCTACCTAGTAACCTACATTCTAGGAGAAGCACAGCTGATTTTAACAAGAAAAATTCTTGTGGAAAATTTTGAGAATCTGATTCTAAACAATATAATACGTGGATTGAAGCAGGTAATAGACTTGCCATCTGTTTATATTGTACTTCCTTTCCTCAAGTGAGAATATGGAGAGCAAAAGAAGTGAATTTTCCAAGATAGGGTGCCATAGAAGAAACAAGAATCCTGACTTCCTAAAAAATATTCTAAACTGATCTTGGACTATCAGTGTTAGCAGACCTTCTTTGTCACTCGACCAAATATGGCTCTCACATAATAGTTAAGAATGCTATAGTTGGGCAGTGCCTGTGGCTCAAAGGAGTAGGGCCCTGGCCCCATATGCCGTTCAAACTCAGCCCCAGCCAAACAAACAAAAAAAAAGAATGCTATAGTTAAAAAGATAACAAAACAAAAAAGGGCCGGGCAGGGTGGCTCACGCCTGTAATCCCAGCACTCTGGGAGGCTGAGGCAGCGGTGGATTGCCTGAGTAGGCGACCAGCCTGAGCCAGAGCAAGACATCGTCTCTAAAACTAGCTGGATGTTGTGGCGGGCACCTGTAGTCCCAGCTCCTTGGGAGGTTGAGGCAAGAGAATCACTTAAGCCCAAGAGTTTGAGGTTGCTGTGAGCTATGAGGCAAGAGCACTCTACCAGCATGACAACGTGATGAGACGTGATGAGACTATGTTGCAAAAAAAGAAAAAAAAAAGCACCGCACCTGTAGCTCAAGCAGCTATGGCACCACATACACCAGAGCTGGTGGGTTTGAATCCAGCCCAGGCCTGCCAAACAACAATGACAACTACAACCAAAAAATAGCTGGGCACTGTGGTGGGCACCTGTCATTGCAGCTACTTGGGAGGCTGAGGCAAAAAAATTGTTTAAGCCCAGGAGTTAGAGGTTGCTGTGAGCTGTGACCCCAAGGCACTCTACCCAGGGCGACAAACAGGTGGTACCTGTGGCTCAGTGAGTAGAGTGCTGGTCCCATATACCAAGGGTGGTGAGTTCAAACCCAGCCCTGGCCAAACTGCAAACAAACAAACAAAAAATGAATAAATAAATAAAAATAAACTTCACTTAAAAAAAATGCTATAGTTGCCTGAGTTTACATCTTAGGGCCGCCTCTTTTCCTTAGCTATAGAGAGGACATACTCTCAAATTTAATTAGTACTATGAGTACTTAATTAATAGAATTAGGTTAACCCATGGTCCTACTCTGGTTGGTTGTACCCACTTTTTCTAAGCCCCATGACAGCCCTGAAAGAGCCAGCAAACTGCCCTTTGTGCTGGACACAGGTGATACCTTGTTTGTAGAGTCCACCCCAGTGCAGTGTCCCTAAGTAGAGCTCCTAATGGGGATATGCACTGGAAATCCTCAGGAAGCACTTCCCCTAGATAAGAGTTCTGTCACCTTTGTTGAAGCTAAAACAAACACACACACACACACCCCGAAATGCAGGTAGTTTCCTCCCATAAGTGATTCCTTATTCTGTGCTGCAGATTTTTGTCTTTTAGCTGCTGTTCTTTCCCATTCAGCCTTCCACTCACCCTTGCTGCTGGGGACAAAGGCTCCCTTCTCTTTCTGCCTGCCCTAGATTCCTTACTCTAAAGGCAGGTCTAGGAAGATACTGCTAAATAAGATATTGCTCATCCTGGGTGAGGCAGAAAAGAAGCTCATGCATCCCACTACTCAGCCTATCTAGAATTAGTCCTTCACCCTTTCTTCCTCCACTTTCACCCCAGCTGGCTAAATCAAGCAATAATCCTAAAAGGGAATTTCAGGTTATTTGCGACTTCCCACACCCACCCATACCATGTTTAGGGAGGACAGAGCAAAGCCCTTGGATCAGAGTAATCTGTTTCTAACCCACTTCCATTCCCAAGGATTACCTCTGCAGAGGGAGAGAGACACAAATACATCTAACTACTTGGCACTGAGGTCTTGGGGAAGAAGCTCCAGGAGTGCCCTGGAAAGTTGAAGGCATGGGGTTCCAGGAGCCTGATAGCCCCTTCTCATATGCTTAAGTACCCTGTAAATGGGTCCACAAACTTGAAAAGCAACACATAGGCCAGGTGTAGGGGCTCATAGCTGTAATCCTAGCACTCTGGGAGACCATGGCAGAAGGATCACTTGAGCAAGAATGAGACTCCCCCTGTCTCTACTAAAAATAACAAAAATTAGTTGGGCATCGTAGCTGTGCCTGTATTCCCAACTACTCAGGAGGCTGAGGCAGGAGAATCACTTGAACCCAGGAGTTTGAGATTGCTGTGAGCTAGGCTGATGGCCATGGCACTGCACTCTAGCCTGGGCAATAGAGTGACACTGTCTCACAAAAAAAAAAAAAAGAGAGAGAGAGAGAAAAGGAATGATGTAATGGCTAGGGTAATGTTTGACAATAACAGGCACTCAATAAATGTGTTGAATGAAAGAGTGAAAGTGTATGGATTGTGGACAGATGAAGGAAGAAACAATTCCCTACTTATACTTAACAACCCTCATACCCTTATATGCACACCAATTTTTAGTTAAAATGAACCAACACATAAGTGCGATACAACGGAAAGATCTCCAGATTGGGAGGCAGGAGACATGGGTTATATTGTCCTACCATTGCTGACATTGATTTATCCTGTGGCAAGTCACTTTGCATCTCTGATCAATAATTTTCAAATTTTCACCATTTAATGAAAGTCTCTCTAGAGCCCTAAAAGTCCACAGCCTCATGTAATGTGTCTAGAACTTCCATTAATGATGCACAAAGCCTGGCCGGGTGCAGTGGCTCATGCCTGTAATCCTAGTACTCTGGGAGGCCAAGGCAGATGGATTGCCCTGAGCTCACAGGTTCAAGACCAGCCTGAACCACAGCAAGACACCCCGTCCCCCCATCTCTAAAATTAGCCAGGTGTTGTGGCAGGTGCCTGTAGTCCCAGCTACTTGAAAGGCTAAAGCAAGAGAATCGCTTGAGCCCAAGAGTTTGAGGTTGCTATGAGCTATGATGCAACAGCACTCTACCAAGGATGACAAAGTAAAACTCTGTCTAAAAAAAAAAAAAAAAAAAAAAGCACAAAGCCTGAGCTTATTTATGCACTAATAATGATGACTCTTTTGGGGGGGCCCTTGTGAACCAAGTGTTTGGCACACATTCATTCTATTCTGTATTCTTTCTTCTGCCCTCCCTTTGGACTCTGACATATAAGAATGTATCTCCCAGCAGATAGTTCTTTTGAGACGCTCTCCAGTGGCTTGGTGAGGGTTTCCTTCCCAGCTCTTAGGGTTGAAGCTAGGAAAGCTGTGTGAATGCAGGAAACTTCCACTAGAGGGTACCAAGGCTGCACTGGGATCTCAGATTGCAGGGAGGCCTGCACAAACTCAACAATCCTGGAATTTAAAAATACTTACATTGGCTCGCTGCCTGTGGCTTAATGGGCTAAGGCGCCAGTTATGTACACCTGAGCTGGTGGATTCAAATCCAGCCCAGGCCGGCCAAACAGCAATGGTGGCTGCAACCAAAAAATGGCCGGGTGTTGTGGCAGGTACCTGTAGTCCCAGCTAGTTGGGAGGCAGAGGCAGGAGACTTGCTTGAGCCCAGGAATTGGAGGTTGCTGTGAGCTGTGAGTCCACAGGACTCTAATCAGGGTGACAGCTTGAAGCTCTGTTTCAAAAAAATAAATAAATAAAAATAAATAAATAAAAATACTTGCATTGAGATATTTAGAGATTTTTTTTCTTTTTTTGAGACAGAGTCTCAAGCTGATACCTTGGGTAGAGTGCTGTGACATCACAGCTCACGGCAATCTCAAATTCTTGGGCTTAAGCGATTTTCTTGCCTCAGCCTCCCAAATAGCTGGGACTGTAGGCACCTGCTACAACACCCGGCTATTTTTTTTTGTTGCAGTTGTCATTGTTGTTTTAGCTGGCCTGGGCCAAGTTCGAACCTGCCAGCCTCAGTGTACGTGGCTGGCAACCTACCCACTGAGCTATGGGCGCTGCCCCAGAGATGTTCATTCACTGCTCATTACCCGATCTGCTTCTTACTGCTCCTTGGAAGGCTTAAGAAATCTCTTAAGGCATCATATCAAAGATAGGTTGGTGTAATGAAATCTGCGGGGGCTTTGGCAACAGATACAGACCTTGCTCCACTATTTCCAAACTCTATAAGCAACTAAATTCCCTTGTGTCTCAGTGTACCCATTTCTGAATTGGGGATGATAAAATTGACCTCATAGAGCTGTTGTGAACACTAAGTGACATAATATCGTGTGGCTCGGCGCCTGTGGCTCAACAGGCTAAGGCTCCAGCCACGTACACCTGAGCTGGCGGGTTGGAATCCAGCCCGGGCCCGCCAAACAACAATGACGGCTGCAACCAAAAATGGCCGGGTGTTGTGGCGGGCACCTGTAGTCCCAGCTACTTGGGAGGCGGGCGTTGTGGTGGGTGCCTGTAGTCCCACCTACTTGGGAGGTGGAGGCAGGAGACTCGCTTGAGCCCAGGAATTGGAGGTTGCTGTGAGCTGTAATGCCATGACACTGTACCCAGGGTGACAGCTTGAGGCTCTGTCTCAAAAAAAAAAAAAAGAAAGAAAGAAAGAAAAAGAAATAATATTGTGTATGGAAACATGTGACTGATGGATTATAGGTGCCTAAAACTGTTTTTGCACCAAAGGAGAGTTCTAAGACCTGCCACAAACTAGAGGTGCTGAGGAAATGGAGATTTGCAGGTGCTGAGTGCCTCCAGACAAGAAACAGTCTCACACTGTTGCCCTGGGTAGAGTGTTATGACATTATTATAGGTTATAGCAACCTCAATTTCTTAGGCTCAGGAGATCCTCTTGTGCCAGCCTCTCCAGTAGATGGAAGAGACGCCTGCCAGGACACCTGGATAGATTTTCTATTTTTAGTAGAGATGGGATCTCACTCTTGCTCAGGCTGGTCTTGATTGAACTCCTGAGCTCAAGCAACCCACCAGCTTCAGCCTCCCAGAGTGCTAGGATTACAGATGTGAGCCACCGTGCCCAGCCAGCCATTTTCCTCTTCAGTCTTACAGGTTCCCAAGCCAGAGCTGGGAATACTCCGTAGCCTTATCCTTCAATGCTGTTCTATCTGATCAGCCCAGCCATGTCATTCTTCTGCCCTTTTTTACCATGATTGCCATGGAGGAGAGTGTAGTTTCTGCTTTCTGCTCACCTCTCAAACAAAAAGTCTCTTGTGTGATATTTGGCCCTGTGTTTTCTAAAGTGCCACATCTCCACCTAGCTCTGTCCTGCCCTTTTCCTCTCATCTCCCCAACAGTCACTCCTGGAGTGGAATGTGCCTTCTGCTTCTGAGCCTGAGCAGAAGTTTGAGAAAGGGGGAGGGACGGAGTGTCCAGGGATTGCGTGTCAGCAGACACGTTACAACTGCTGCAGGGCAAAGCAGGGTGAAACCACAAGCCAGAGGCTTCAGGGCAGGCAGCCGTGAGGCCCACCCCTGCCCCTCAGCTCCTCTCTCATCTCTGTCTCACCCAGAGGTTTCCTGGCAGGAGTGGGAGAGGTTGGTATCGAGTCCTTGAGCTCTGACTCATTCTCTGACCTAGTTGGGTGTTACCCAGTTATCTCTCAAATATCTCTACCGGGGCCTCATTTAGCAATACACAGTGTCATCCTAGACAGAAGATACAAGAGGAAAGCACACTATGTATTTCATTCCCATCTGAGGGTCCCAACAACAGCCAAAGAGTTTACAGTCTTCATGGTTTTATATGCCACCAGGATGTTACAATGGTTATAGAATGAGCAAAATCATTTTATATCTCTCAAAATCATCTTACACTAAGAGGTTGGTTATGTTCCAGATTTCTTTATAGAAACAAATTTGCTTAACTTGCTCAAGAAAGAATAAAATTATTGTTCCATTTCACTTGGGCAGAGGAAGGGGCTATGGGGAAGGTGGGGAAGGGACTGGAGCACTGAGCCAGGAAGTGACTGGTTATTATCACACAGTGAATCAGGGGCCTATCTGGGGACATAACTCAGGTTTCTAACCCCACCCCAAATTCCATTCATTCCCTTAGCTTAGTTACTAATGGGCTACAGTAATATTCTGGGCTTTCTTGACTTTCAAAAGTTCTTATAATTGCCAAATTTCTGAGGGTTCAATAGGAAGTCAATTGTACTATGTTTCTGGGCATTATATGTGTCCCTTTCACTATTTGTCCTGTGGAAAATCTGAGAGATGTTTGTTGCCTCCTAGACAGGTTGTCAAAAACACTTCAGAGTTCTCTAAGATCCAGAGAAGGCCAGACATAGTGGCTCAGTCCTGTAAGCCCAGTGCCCTGGAAGGCTGAGGTGGCAGAATCACTTGAGGCCAAGAGTTTGAGGCTAGCTTGGGCAACACAGCAAGACCACATTTTTACAAAAAAATTCTGTTTAAGGGCGGCACCTGTGGCTCATCGAGTAAGGTGCCGGCCCCATATACCGAAGGTGGCGGGTTCAAACCCTGCCGAACTGCAAAACAGAAAAATAGCCGGGCATTGTGGCAGGCGCCTGTAGTCCCAGCTACTCGGGAGGCTGAGGCAAGAGAATTGCCAAAGCCCAGGAGTTAGAGGTTGCTGTGAGCTGTGTGATGCCACGGAACTCTACTGAGGGTGATAAAGTGAGACTCTGTCTCTATTAAAAAAAAAAAAATTCTGTTTGAATTATTTGGGTATGGGCTGGGCACAGTGGCTCACACCTGTAATCCTAGCACTTGGGAGGCCGAGGTGGGTGGATTGCCTGAGCTTATAGATTCCAGACCAGCCTGAGCCAGAGTGAGACCCCATCTCTAAAAATAGCTGGGGGGCACTTATAGTCCCAGCTACTTGGGAGGATGAACCAAGAGAATTGCTTAAGCCCAAGAGTTTGAGGTTGCTGTGAGCTATGATGCCACCGTACTCTACTGTGACAAATTGAGATTCTGTTTCAAAATAATAATAATAATAAATAAACATTAGTTGGGTATGGTGGTCCACCTGTAGTCCCAGCTACTTGGGGGGCTCAGTCTAGAGGATCTCTTGAACCCAAGAGTTTGAAGTTCCAGACAGCTATGATCACATTACTGAATTCCAGGCAGGGTGACAAAAAAAGACTCTGTCTCTACAAAAAACATTTAAAACAAAAAAACAGCCTGGGCATGGTGGCTAAGGCTTGTAATCCTAGCACTCTGGGAGGCTGAGGTGGATGGATTGCCCTGAGCTCACAGGTTCAAGACCAGCCTGAGCCAGAGTGAGACCTTGTTTCTAAAAATAGCCGGCATTGTGGCAGGCGCCTGTCATCCCAGCTACTTGGGAGGCTGGGCAGGAGAATTGCTTGAGCCCAAGAGTTAGAGGTTGCTGTAAGCTATGACACCACAGCACTCTACCAAGGATGACAAAGTGAGACCTATGAGTCTGTCTCAAAAAAAAAAAATAAATAAATAAAACAGAAAACCAATGTAATATGTGCTCCCAAAGTTAGATCTCAAAGACAGGAGATTCCTGTCCAGTTTTATTTTTATTTTTATTTTTATTTTTTTGAGACAGAGCCTCAAGCTCTCACCCTGGATAGAGTGCTGTGGCATCACAGCTCACAGCAACCTCCAATTCCTGGGCTCATGCGAGTCTTTTGCCTCCACCTCCCAAGTAGCTGGGACTACAGGCGCCCGCCACAACGCCCAGCTATTTTTTGGTTGCAGCAGTCATTGTTGTTTGGTGGGCCCGGCCTGGATTCGATCCTGCCAGCTTAGGTGTATGTGGCTGGCGCCTTAGCTGCTTGAGCCACAGGCGCTGAGCCAAGATTCCATTTTTAAATTATTTGTTGGTGTTCAGGATCCTAATATGTTTGTGAGATATCCTAATATCCCTTGTACCAGTGGATACTGAAAATTCTTTTCTTTTCTTTTTTTTGGAGACAGAGTCTCACTTTGTTGCCCTTGGTAGAGTGCCATGGCATTATAACTCACAGCAACATCAAATTCTTGGGCTTAAGTGATTCTCTTGCCTCAGCCTCCTGAGTAGCTGGGACTACAGGCACCCACCACAACACCCTTTTAGAGGCGGGATCTCCCTCTGGCTCAGCCTGGACTTGAACCTGTGAGCTCAGGCAATCCACCTGCCTTGGCCTCCCAGAGTGCTAGGATTCCAGGTGTGAGCCACTGCACCTGGCCTGAAAATTATTTTCTTACCTTCCCTTTATTTGAGGTTTCAGTCTTTCCCTAACTAGGGTCATTCTTCCTAAAAACATTAGATGATTTCCAAGAAAGCAGATTTTAGTTTTATCCCTTGGCAGAGAGAATGGAGTCATTGCACATTGGCCAGAACATTCTTTCTGCCAGAGCTCCCCATCTGGAAGAAAAGAAAACGTTTCAGAGTTTCCATAAGGGTTGTCTAAAGGGGAAGAAGGAACAGGAAGCCATAGGGAGGGTAAAAGAAAGCTACAGGGGTAGAACCCCAAGCTCCATACTGTGAAAGGAGATCAGATTCAGCAGGCCTAAAAACCTGGCCTAGCACTGCCACAATTCTCTCTTCCATGAACCCTTAGCTAGAATTTCTTTTGTTCCTTATTCCTCAATTTTTCACATGTACTTATCTATCTTGCCTGTCCCACATCAGAATTTTCCTTTTATTCTTTGTTCTTTATGTACTTCCCTTCTAATTTTTCTTTCTCTTGTTTTTAATTTTCAAGTCATTTTATTAATCCAACCATATGAAAAACTCTTCTAATTTTCTTTTATTTATTTATTTATTTATATATTTTTCCAGCTTTTGGCCAGGACTGGATTTGAACCCAGCACCTTTGGCACATGGGGCCGGTGCCCTACTTCTTTGAGCCATAGGCGCCGCCCCCCTTCTAATTTTTCAAAACAATTTTTTTAGAGAGGAGGTCTCACTATGTTGCCAAGGCTGGTCTCAAACTCCTGGTTACAAGCAATTTTCCCATCTCAGCCTCCCAAGTAACTGGAACTGGAACATTATCTTTGGATTAATCAATTAGTATTTAATTCCAAATTTATATGTAGCAATTATTTTGATGTTATAGATATATAAAATCAAAATATGTGACTTGGCGCCTATAGCACAGTGGTTACGGCACCAGCCACATATACCGAGAGTGGTCGGTTGGAACCTGGCCTGGGCCAGCTAAACCATAATGACAACTATAACAACAACAACAAAATAGCCAGGTGTTGTGGTGGGCACCTGTAGTCCCAGCTACTTGGGAGGCTGAGGTAAGAGAATCACTTAAGCCCAAGAGTTGGAGGTTGCTGTGAGCTGTAATGCCACGTACTGTACCAAGGGCGACGTAGTGAGACTCTATCTCAAAAAAAAAAAAAAAATCAAATATGTAGCCTCATTAATTTATTCTTTTTTTTTTTGAGACAGAGTCTCACTCTGTCAACCTGGGTAGAGTCTCCTGTTGTCATAGCTCACAGCAACCTCAAACTCCTGGGTCCAAGCAATCCTCTTGCCTTGGCCTCTCAAGTAGCTGGAACTACAGCTGCCTACCACAACACCTGTCTAGTTTTTCTATTTTTAGTAGAGATGAGGTCCCTTGCTCAGGCTGATCTTGAACTCCTGAGCTCAAGGGTTCCACCCACCTCATCTTCCCAGAGTGCTAGGATTATAAGCAAGAGCCACCACGCCAGGCCCTAACCTCATTCATTTAATGAATATTTATTTGCCATGTGGTAGATATTGTTCTTTATTTATTTATTTTTTTTTTAGAGACAGAGTCTCGTTTTGTAGCGCTTGGTAGAGTGATATGGCGTCACAGCTCACAGCAACCTCCAGCTCTTGCCTCAGCCACCCAAGTAGCTGGGACTACAGGCGCCCGCCACAATGCCCGGCTATTTTTTTGTTGTAGTTTGGCCAGGGCTTGGTTCAAACCTGCCACCCTTGGTATATGGGTCTGGCACCCTACTCACTAAGCCACAGGCACTACCTGAAAGATATTGTTCTAATCATATGAATAGAAAGATAAGAGAGATGTGTTTCTGGTCCACAAGAAGCTGCATTTGATAGGAAAGAGAAAAAAGTACACAAAAAATTGCTAAAGAACAATATAGAGCCATTACAGAAGTCAGCACAAGGTCCTAGGTGGTACCAAGAAGAACATGACAGACCATTTGGGGAACTCAGATGGGGACCACACTTGAGATGAGTCTGGAGAGAGGAGTAGAAATCTGCAGTGTATTTCATACCTAGGGAGATATAAATTCTAGGCAAGGGGATTGACATGCACAAAGACATCCCGGGTAAAAGAACAAAGGATGGGGGCACCCATATACCAAAGGTGGCGGGTTCAAGCCTGGCCTTGGCCAAACTGCAAAAAAAAAAAAGAACAAGGGATGGCCAGATCCCCTGAGCAGTCTAGTTTATGGTCTGTCCTAACCACCTGGCTAGTTTGCAAATGCAGGCTGGATCATCGAGACTCCCCCACTTAATGCAGACAATTCTTTCTTTTTCTTTTTTTTTTTTTTTTGTAGAGATAGACTCTCACTTTATCGCCCTCGGTAGAGTGCTGTGGTGTCACACAGCTCACAGCAACTTCCAACTCCTGGGCTTAGGATTCTCTTGCCTCAGCCTCCTGAGTAGCTGGGACTACAGGCACCTGCCACAACGCCCGGCTATCTTTTTTGTTGTTGTTGTTGTGGTTTGGCTGGGCCGGGTTTGAACCCACCATTCTTGGTATATGGGGCCAGTGCCCTACTCACTGAGCCACAGGAGCCACCTTTTTTTTTTTTTGAGACAGAGTCTTACTATGTTGCTCTCAGTAGAGAACTGTGGCATCACAGCTCACAGCAACCTCAAACTCCTGGGCTTAAGCGAGTCTCTTACTTCAGCCTCCCAAGTAGCTGGTACTACAGGTGCCCGCCGCAATGCCCAGCTATTTTTGTTGGTTGCAGTTGTCATTGTGTAGTAGGCCTGGTCCGGGCTTGAGCGCACCAGCCTCAGTGTATATGGCCAGTGCCCTATTCACTCAGGTACAGGTACCGAGCCAATGCAGAAAATTCCAAATAGCCCCAAAGACTGTCACTCAGCTCTGCCTAAGTTCTCTTACAGACAGGGAACCTCGATCTTTGCAAGGCAGCTCACTCTGTTCTTGAATATTTGATTGTGACAAATTCCTTCCTGAATTGACATAATATCTGCTTTCCTCTTTCACTCAGTGATTCTGGTTTGCCCTCTGTAGTATTACATAAGCCTATATCCTCTTCTACTAGGGCAAACCAAATGAAATTGCCATTTTTATATTTTAAAACAGTCAAATACTGGCAATTTCATATTGTCAGCCTTATGCTTGACAATTTGAGAACAGCTATTTATTACCTTAGACTTCTTTTCCCCATATTTAATATCTCTAAACTCAATCAAATTCTTTCTCACCTAGTAAAGTTACTAGATCCTTTTCCAACATGATCTCTCACTAGACATCCTAGGTTTCTTCAATATCGGAATATGGGACAGCCAAAACTGTTGAGCTCAAAATAGTGAGACTATTATCTCTCTGGATTTGACGGTATGTCTTTTCATGAAACACAGACAGCACTGGGTTTGGTAAGACCTAAACCTTTTTCACATAAAATGCTGTCAAGCCAGTCCTACTCTTTCCTGTGCAATTGATTTTTTGTTTTGTTTTGTTTTGAGGAAAAGTCTCACTTCATCACCCTTGGTACAGTGCCGTGGCGATACAGTTGCTCACAGCAACTTCAATTCCTGGGCTTAGGCGATTCTCTTGCCTCAGCCTCTCAAGTAGCTGGGACTACAGGCGCCCGCCACAATGCCTGGCTTTTTTTTGTTGTTGCAGTTTGGCCAGGGCCCGGTTTGAACTTACCACCCTTAGTAGATGGGGCCAGCACCCTACCCACTGAGCCACAGGTGCCAGTTTTTTGTTTTTTTTTTTTTTGAAACAGAGTCTCACTTTCTTGCCCCTAGTAAAGTGTTGTGGAGTCATAGTTCACAGCAACCTCAAACTCTTGGATTCAAGAGACCCTCTTGCATTAGCTTTCCAAGTAGCTAGGAGTACAGGCACCTACCACAACGCCTAGCTATTATTTTTTTAGCGACAGGGTCTCACTCTTGCTCAGGCTGATCTTAAACTCGTGAGCTCAAGCGATCCACCCATCTTGCCCTCTTAGAGTGCTGGGATTACAGATGCAATTGATTTTTTTCTTTCTTTTTTTTTCTTCAAAGGACAATTGATTTTTTCTTTTTCTTTTTTTTTTTTTATATAAAGAGTCTCATTTTGTCACCCTTGGTAGAGGGCCATGGCTTCACAGCTCATAGCAACCTCCAGCTCCTGGGCTTAGGCCATTCTCTTGTCTCAGTCTCCCAAGTAACTGGGACTATAGGTGCCTGCCACAACGCCTGGCTATTTTTTTGTTGCAGTTTGGCCAGGGCCAGGTTTGAACCTGCCACCCCTGGTATATGGGGCCAGCGCCCTACTCACTGAGCCACAGGCACCACCCGATTTTTTTTTTTTTAAAGCTAAACGTAGATTTTTTTTTTGGAGACAGAGCCTCAAGCTGTCACCCTGATTAGAATCCTGTGGCATCACAGCTCACAGCAACCTTCAATTCCTGGGCTCAAGCGAGTCTCCTGCCTCTGCCTCCCAAGTAGCTGGGACTACAGGCGCCCACCACAACACCCGGCCGTTTTTTGGTTGCAGCCATCATTGTTTGGCCGCCCAGGCTGGATTCGAACCCACCAGCTCAGGTGTACGTGGCTGGTGCCTTAGCCCATTGAGCCACAGGCGCTGAGCCTATTGTATTTTTTTTTAACTTTTTTTTTTTTAATAGAGACAGAGTCTCACTTTATCGCCCTCGGTAGAGTGCTGTGGCGTCACAGCTCACAGTAACCTCCAACTCCTGGGCTTAGGCGATTCTCTTGCCTCAGCCTCCTGAGTAGCTGGGACTACATGAGCCCACCACAACACCCAGCTATTTTTGTTGTTGTTATTGCAGTTTGGCTGGGGCCAGGTTCGAACCTGACACCCTCGGTATATGGGGCCAGCACCCTACTCACTGAGCCACAGGTGCTGCCCTGTATTTTTTTTTTTTTGACACAGTCTCACTGTCACCCTGTGTAGAGTGCAATGATATCATAACTCACAGCAATTTCAATCTCTTGGACTCAAGCAAACTGCTTGCCTTAGCCACCCAAGTAGACGGGACTACAGGTGCCCAATACAATGCCCTGTTTTGGTTTTCTCTCTCTCTCTTTTTTTTTTTGCAGTTTGGCTGAGACTGGGTTTGAACTCACCACCTTCAGCATATGGGGCTGGCACCGTACTCACTGAGCCATAGGTGCCGCCCTTTTTTTTTTTTTTTTAGTAGAGACTGGGTATTGCTCTTGCTCAGACTGGTCTCTAACTCCTCAGTTCGAGCAATCCACCTGCCTCAGCCTCCCAAAGTGCTAAGATTACAGGCATGAGCCACTGTGCCATCCTTAAATTATTGATTTTTTATTGATTTTTATTTATTTATATTATTTATTTATTATTTTTGAGACAGAGCCTCAAGCTGTCACCCTGCATAGAGTACTGTGGCATCACAGCTCACAGTAACCTCCAATTCCTGGTCTCAAGCAAGTCTCCTGCCTCTGCCTCCCAAGTAGCGAGGACTACAGGCGCCCCCCACAACACCTGGCCATTTTTTGGTTGCAGCTGTCATTGTTGTTTGGAGGGCCTGGACTGGATTCAAACCCAGCTCAGGTGTATGTGGCTGGCACCTTAGCCCCTTGAGCCACAGGTACCAAGCCTCTTTGTCAATATTAATCTCTCAAGATCCTATGAGTTCAGTTGAAAAGCTAGTTTAAAATCCACATACCTGCATTATTTGCCCACAACCCCCAGGCTTATTTTCTTAGCTCTAGTTTTCTGCCTCTTTACTACCTTTCTTTGATCTATCCTTGGCACATTAAGCAAACCAGACCCACCCAGGAACAGCACAAGAACAAATTTCTGAAGGTGAACCACAAATACCAGCTACATGTAAAGGAACCAATGACAACCATCCTCTTTGAGAAAGGCTTTGTGATTCACAATGGTCATTACTCACACCAGCTAATGCCAGTGTGATGCCTATGTGTGGTAAAGTGTTCAGACTTCGTCTTGGACTTTGGCATGCTTCTTCTCATTGGCTCTTGGTGCTCTGCCTTGGATAGAACTCCCCTTTTCAGCTTGGCTGTTATTTCATAAGTAATATGCATGGCTCTGCCTGAATCTTTTTTTTTTTGGAGACAGTTTCACTTTGTCACCCTCGGTAGAGTGCCATGGCATGGCGTCATAGCTCACAGCAACCTTAAACTTTTGGACTTAAGTGATTCTCTTGCCTCAGCCTCCCAAGTAGCTGGGACTACAAATGCCTGCCACAATGCCTAGCTATTTTTTGAGACAGGGTCTCGCTCCTCCTCAGGCTGGTCTCAAACTCTTAAGCTCCAAGCAATCCACCTGCCTTGGCCTGACAGAGTGCTAGGATTATAGGTGTGAGCTACTGCACCCAGCCTAAATATGCCTGTTCTTTAAAGATAACTTAATGATTTTGCTACTGGAAATTTGAAATTGCTTCTAATTTTTCCTTTTCCCCTTCTCACTTCTCCTCACTCTCTCCTCTGATTTCTTCTCTACCCTGAATTCCAAGTTCTTCTCATTCATTGTATACAAAGTAATTTTGTATCTCCAGACTGTCCATTACCTTTGCAATATAAACCTCAACAAAGTAAACTTGCTGCCATCCAAAAACCTTCTCCTTCATAGTGACAATATTAAAAACTAACATGCCGGCTCAGTGGCTCAAGTGGCACTTGTGGCTCAAGCGGCTAAGGTGTCAGCCACGTATACCTGAGCCGGCCGGTTTGAATCCAGCCCAGGTCCGCCAAACAACAATGATGGCTGCAACCAAAAAATGGCCGGGCGTTGTGGCGGGCACCTATAGTCCAAGCTACTTGGGAGGCGGAGGCAGGAGACTCTCTGGAGCCCAGGATTTGGAGGTTGCTGTGAGCTATGATGCCACAGCACTCTGCCCAGGGTGACAGCTTGAGGCTCTGTCTCAAAAAAAAAAAAAAAAAACTAACATGCACATGTGTTAGCCCATTTAATCGTTTCAAATCTATGTGAACTTCTATAGAGAAGTTAAGCCACTTGTGTAAAGTTACATGGTTAAAAAGTTGTAGTGATACTATTAGAACCTAGAGACCACATTCTTAACCCCTGCAGTCACCTCTCTTAGAGTTTATTTAGGTTCCTACCAAATTCTAACCTAACTTTCTTAGTGATCCCCATGATATAATTCAGGTTCTGGTTTCCATTCTGATCCCTATCTGGTCCACTGCCTGTTCTATTAGCAGCTCTGCCTTGTAAAAGAACATGGATAGGTCTAGAAAAAAACAGGTTCCAGAATTACCTTAGCCTATGGCATAGGAGAAAATA
Source organism: Arctocebus calabarensis (assembly GCA_963573935.1). Classification (NCBI taxonomy): domain Eukaryota; kingdom Metazoa; phylum Chordata; class Mammalia; order Primates; family Lorisidae; genus Arctocebus; species Arctocebus calabarensis. Next base: position 2,600 of record CAUYON010182159.1, on the reverse strand, counting down.
TGGGTTCGGATCACAGGCCAAGGGAGGATATCAGTCAAGCCCTCTCCCTCTGCAAAGGTGTAGTTTCCATGTTCTGGTCTCTGGGTGGGTCCTCAGACAGGAAGGGAGCCGTTGGCTTAGTCAGTCTAGTTTTCCCTGGAACTCAGCACACTGAGAAATACAGGCCATGCCTGAGGCCAATTTAGGCAAGTTCTATTCAACAAACTCTTATTGAGTCCCAACAATGGGCCAGACACATCACTTCAGCCTGTTGGCTAAGATCAAGTGTAATGGGCCAGACACTATGTTGGTTTGGGGTACAACATAAACTAGTCACGTTGTACAAATGAAGATAAGCACCTGGATAGCTAGAGACTTGTATTGTTTGGGGTGAGGGCTGGCAAGAGAAGAAAACAAAAAGGGAAAGCAGGAATAGGGCGTGTATTATTAGAGGTTTTGGTTTTGAGGAAACAATCCAGATTAGGGGACGAAATGATAACTCAATAAGGATTGCTGGCAGAAGGGCGGTGCCTCCAAGAGAGGACGAAGTTTTTCATCTGCAGGTGAGTCAAATATCTTGCCTGTTTATTGGAAATGGTAGAGGAAAGGAAGGTCTAAGGGCAAAGTGCAGTCAGGAAAAGTTCCAAGATACATAATAGTATGTGTATGGGGGATGGGGAGAGGTTGTGTGAAATGCTAATTCCTGCTTTTTCCTGGCAGTTTTTCTGGAAATTGTGATGACAGCTGGTGGTGGGAAAAGTCATTGAAATTACTTGTGACCACAGCCTTTTCCCTGCCTCTAGGTGGCTGGCTATCACCTGAACCATTCCAGATGGCAACCAAAAATGGATTCATTTTTTTTCTCTTGTTTATTTATTAAAGTGAGGGCATCATTGTTTTTTTTTGGGGGGGGGAGGGTCAGCCTTCAGTACAAGTGAAAGTGTGCTCTCCCTTGTTTGTGTTTTGAGGTAGGGAGGAAGGAAGAGAGAAGTTCAGTTTCTAAGAGCAATGAATGAGCAAGCCACATCCTCTAACCAGAAAGCTTCTTGCGGGATAAAAAGCCATGGATAAGAGATCCAGTCAGCAGAGAGACCCAGTTTCTGGTTTTAGATCTGTTCCAACTTACTGTGAGCTTTAGAAATTCACAACCTATCTGTATGTCCAGTTTCTCATTTATGCTGTAGGAATAATAAATTCTTGTCCCTCAATAATACCGTGAGAAACAAAGGAATAATACGCATTTAATATTCTTAGGACATAGTATTCTGTAGAGATTTCTTTCTTTTTTTTCAATAATTTTTCAGACTGTTTCAGAAAAGTAACAGGGCCATGGCTGACATGCCATTTTTAAATGGGTGCTGAGTGTTGCTAAGGGGCCTCTCTTGAGTAACTTCCTCCTCTTAATTGGGACAGAAATTCTGGTCATTGACAGAAATGTAGATGGGCCAAAATAGAACTTAGCTGTTCTACAAATTCTGTTTCTCAATAAATGCCTTGTGAGCATTTGGTTCTGTCTTCAAAGCTAAATCATTAAAACATGGGCCAGTTCTGGCTGGACAATGTGGCTCACACCTGTAATCTTGGCACTTTGGAAGGCCTAGGCAGGTGGGTTGCTTGAGCTCAGGAGTTTGAGACCAGTCTGAGCAAGAGCAAGACTCTGTCTCTACCAAAAATAGAAAAATGTATCCAGGCATTGTGGTAGGCATCTGTAGTCCCAGATACTAAGGGGGCTGAGGCAAGAGGATCACCTGAGCCCCAGAATTTCAGGTGGCTGTGAGCTATGATGCCATGGCACTCTACCCAGGATGACAGAGTGAAACTCTGTCTCAAAAAGCAAAAACCAAAACAAAAATGCCACTGATCGGGCAGTGTCTGTGGCTCATCGAGTAGGGCGCCGGCCCCAATATGCCAAGGGTGGTGGGTTCAAACCGGGCCTCGGTTGAACTGCAAAACAGAAAAATAGCCAGGCGTTGTGGCGTGGGTAGTAGAGTAGTCCCAGCTACTCTGGAGGCTAAGGCAGGAGAGTCACCTAAGCCCAGGAGTTGGAGGTTGCTGTGAGCTGTGTGATGCCACAGCACTCTATTGAGGGCGATAAAGTGAGACTCTGTCTCTACAAAAAAAAAAAAACCCCACTGATCTCACAACTGCTGACTGCTTAAAAATTAAACTTATTTATTTATTTTTTTTGAGACAGAGCCTCAAGCTGTCACCTTGAATAGAGTGCTGAGGCATCACAGCTCACAGAAACCTCCAATTCCTGGGCTCAAGCGAGTCTCTTGCCTCCGTCTCCCAAGTAGCTAGTACTATAGGCGCCCGCCACAACGCCTGGCCATTTTTTGGTTGCAGCCGTCATGGTTGTTTGGTGGGCCTGGGCTGGATTCGTACCTGCCAGCTCAGGTGTATGTGGCTGGCGCCTTAGCCTGTTGAGCCACAGGCGCCGAGCCTGAAGTTCTTAATATTTAAAGAAAACAGGGGTGGCACCTGTGGCTCAAGGAGTAGGGCGCCAGCCCCATATACCGGAGGTGGTGGGTTCAAACCTGACCCCGGCCAAAACCTGCAGAAAAGAAAAAAAAAATTAAACAAAACAGGTGATGGAAACTCATCAACTCTTAAGTGGATTA
>CAUYON010182157.1:0-18895 GCA_963573935.1 Arctocebus calabarensis | reverse complement strand
TGTATTGTGCACATACATTTTCTTTCTTCCTATGTTTTCCTTTCTATCCTTTTCTGTCTTGTAGCTCACAGCAACCTCCAACTCCTGGGCTCAGGCGATTCTCTTGCGTCCGTCTCCCGAGTGGCTGGGACTGGCAGGCACCCGCCACAACGCCCAGCTACCTGCCGAGGCGGGGCCTGAACCCACCACCTTTGGCATATGGATCTGGCACCCTACTCGATGAGCCACAGGCGCCGCCCTCTAGTTTCTTTCTAATGCCTCACAGTTTTCCTCTCTCTCTCTCTCTTTCTCTCTCTCTATACACACACACACACACACACACACACATATGTATTAATTTATGCATGTGTATTTTTTTTTTTTTTTTTTGAGACAGAGCCTCAAGCTGTCACCCTGGATAGAGTGCTGTAACATCACAGCTCACAGCAACCTCCAACTCCTGGGCTCAAGCAAGTCTCCTGCCTCCACCTCCCAAGTAGCTGGGACTACAGGTGCCCGCCACAACGACTGGCCATTTCTTGGTTGCAGCCGTCATTCGTTGTTTGGCAGGCCCAGGCTGGATTCGAACCCGCCAGCTCAAGTGTACGTGGCTGGCGCCTTAGCCTGTTGAGCCACAGGTGCCAAGCCTATGCATGTGTATATTTTAAGTCAAGCAAGACCTTAAAAGATTCACCCAGGACACTGCCCCCCTCACCTCCTCAGTGACCAGAGGCCTTGTCATTTTGTCTTTTACTTTAGTTTCTTAGTCATCCATGAGGAATGAAAAACTTTTACTTGGGAAAAATGTCAAGCTGACTGGAAACACTAGGTCAGTGTTTAAAAAGTGAGATATCTCAAAATGAAGTGTGTATTTTTTCCTTAGAAGGTTGCCTGGAAGTTGCTTGTCATCGAATTCAAGTATCAGAAATTCAGGTGGTGGTGGGGAGTCAGGAAACTACTGCTGCTAAGAAACTATCAGGCCCTGTCCCTTTGTGGGGATCTTGTCTCCCTCCTTTACTGACTTAGGAAAGCAGATGTTTAAGTGATTAAGATTATTCTGCACTGCAAATGGATGTCCACTTTGGCCGGTTTTTAAAAAACTTAACGTTCTTGGCTACTAGAGATAAGAATAATTTCACTGGGTCTGGATTGTGATCAGACAAAATCTATGCTCATCTTCCATTTTTTCCACCTGATGATATTTTTCTCAAAGGTAGACTTAATATAGTTGTCACTGAAGATTGGTAGAGAAATTTTATTTTACTGAGTTGTGTTCATCAGGTATAAAATTGTTTTTTAAAGGATTTTAAGTGAAAGTTGAGCAGTTGATAGATTATCCTATTGTCTTGGCTTTTCTCTATGGGTTTGAAAAGGATGAAGGGAGAATATTCACCATGGGATGTTGCAAAGTGAAGGTCGATGGATTTGGAGTATGAGGACGGTTAGTCTTACTCGGGACAGGTTTTCTCTCTGCTGACTTTGCCTCACGGTCAGAATTTTTAGTTAAGCTTTTAAAAAATACAGATGCTCAGAGGATTTTTAGGGCCATGAAGCTACTCTGTATAATGTATAATACAAAGTGGATACAAGTCATTGTACATTTGTCTAACTCTACAGAATGTAGGACACCAACAGTGAACCCTATTGTAAACTCTGGCCTTTGGGTAATAAGGACGTGTCAGTAGGTTCATCGATTGTACCTCTCTGTGGGGGATGTTTATAATGGGGAAGGCTATGCATGTTGGGGGCACAGAGCACGTGGGAAATCTGTGTTATCTTCCACTTAATTTTGCTGTGAGCCTAAAACTGCTCTAAAAATATTAGTAAAAAATTTTAAAAATTGCAGATACCCAGGTACATCCTTTGTAGATTCTAATTCAGTGAGTCTGCTGGGCTCCAGCATCTGTACGGCCGTAGTTAAGAACTGCTTTGAGAGACCCCACATTATGACTGTAGGAGGTCTTATTAAAGGTTTGTTTGGGCTCATTCACTTGACAGCTGTTTCCTAACTCTAATTGGTAGCTGAACTTGTCTGGTTATGATTTGTTTTGAGCAGTGCCCAGACAAGGTAAGGGCTTGATAAATAGTAACTATAATTGCTATCATTATTTTTTAAAATTCCGATTACATTTTCTTTAGAATCTGACCAATTTTTTTGAAGTTTTGATGGTAACACTCAAGTCCTATGCTTTGGCTACATTTCCAATATTGTTTTTATATTTTGCCATTAAGTCTGTGATTTGGGAAATCTGTAATATAAACACATACCACTTCCTTATTCACAATGACTACATAACTTAAAGAACTTTCTTCGACTAAAAAGTCTAACGTTAGTAAGTACTTTTACAAGTAAGAAAAAGCCCATAAGACTGAAAAGTAATATACTTTATTTTGAAATTTTAAATAAACCAGTTCCTAGTCTAAGGACTTACCCTCTTGTTAAAGAATCCTGTTGTTGCCGAGTCAGAAGAGACATTGAGTGTACTCAGTTGGGTTAAAAAAAAGTAGACTATCAAAGATGAATTTATTTACTCGGAAGTAGAGGTAGAAATATAGTTGGATTTTACACATGAGAAATTGCAGGCTATTTAGCAGCTGTTTACTTAACAGCAAATGAAAATGCAAACAGTTCTTCCTCATAAGCTACAGTAGTAGCCTATTAAACTTTTACTACCAAGGGAAAACGTTTAAAAGATGCCTGCAGGTCCATGTTCTTTTTTTTTTTTTTTAAATGAATGGCTGATTAGCTGACATGTGTTAAAACGGACAGAGGTGTTTATTATTATTTCTTATTATTTTAAGCCAAATAATAAATATAATTCTTTATGTAAAATTTGTGGATATTTACATGTCATCAACAAATATAGTTTACTTAATAAGCTTTAAGATATAATGGTCTGGGGCTTTTCTGAGGCTTCCTGCAAGTTTCATTTGGGTTTATCACGGAGCCGGCATGTGGGTGAGAGGAGTGGGAAGTGGTGTCTAGGATGGTCTCCTGACAGACCCGTTTGAATATGTGGACACAGAAATCCTTGAAATGGGCACCCTTGGTCTCCTAGCTGATCCTTGTGGCCTGAAAACTATTGAAAATCTATGCATGGCAGGAGATAAAGACTATAACCACTTTAGAAGTAAATGTCAAGTGCAGGTATGGATGAAAGATGAAAAGGTTAATGTTATATTGTTAAAAACTAAACATTAGGTTTCCATCTCACCTTTTCTCCTTCATGATAAGGACCCACTTCTCGTGTGCTTTAGAGGTGCTCTAAACTTCCTTTTTGTTCTGCCAAATAAAATCTTTCTTTTTTACTCTCAAAAAAAAAACCTTAAAAATTAACAATTCTCTCTCTTTTTAAATAAAGGGTCATGTCCCAATCTGTTTGTGGTTGATGGTATGTTTTTTGTTTGTTGATATTGTTTGTAGCAAGACTTTAGGCTTTTTTTTTTTTTTTTAAGTATACCATTTTCCACACAGGGTTATTAAGGAATGTATCTTTCTGTCTTGTTTAAATTTACCAAGTTGCTTATGAGGTGAATTATGTGCTCAATTAAGAATTTTGAGGTAGGCTCGGCGCCTGTGGCTCAACAGGCTAAGGCGCCAGCCACGTACACCTGAGCTCACGGGTTCGAATCCAGCCTGGACCTGCCAAACAACAATGATGGCCGCAACCAAAAAATGGCCGGGTGTTGTGGTGGGTGCCTGTTGTCCCAGCTACTTGGGAGGCAGAGGCAGGAGACTCGCTTGAGCCCAGGAATTGGGGGTTGCTGTGAGCTGTGATGCCACAGCACTCTATCCGGGGTGACAACTTGAGGCTCTGTCTCAAAAAAAAAAAAAAGATTTTTGAGGTATTTCAAAATACAGCAGGCTGGGATAAAAAAACATTTATCTGAGTCCTGCATTTAGATTTTGAGGGGCTTGGAAGCTTCGTGCTCATGAAATTGTAACACATAAAAAAGACAAGCACCTCTTTCCTTGAGGAGTGAATTAAAATATGTATACAGTTTTATTAAAGGTGTACCTGTATGCTTCTAGTTGTAGTAGGGGTTCCTTTGTGTTTTTGCAGCCTCTTCTATTCTTTTAGTTGCAGCCTTTTAGTTTTTATTTTTAGCAACTAAAACTACATTGACTAGCAGGTTGTGTCATTCATATCGACAACACCAATAGTCTTTCACAATCCCCTGATCCTGTGGAGTGGAAAGGAGATGAGGATCTTCAATGAACTGGGAGAGCTGTCCCTTGTCCCCTTCCTTTTTGTTGTCTCTACGAAATACTATGTAAGAGTACCTACCATTCTTTATAGTGATTTGTTAGAAACCTACATGCTTACATAAATCTGATCATGTCTATTTACCTTTATACATATGGATAAAATTTTCCTGATTAATGAAAATTAAGTTCAAAGAAGTTTTTCAACTACTCAAAAAAAGAAAAATATAATATGTATAAACATACATATCTTTTATATACTTATGCATGTGTATGTTTAAATATTTTATATACAATACATATCTATCTTTTTTTGAGTAGTGAAAAACTTTTTCTAAAGTTAGTTCTTATTAATGATCAGGAAAACTTTTCCTAAAGATCTTCCTTTACTGTAAATGACTCATGAATGACTTCAGAATTACATTTTTAACACACACAAAATCACTGGCCAGGGTTTCTTTTTGCTGGGGTTTGGATGAGCTTTGGGACAGAAGTGTATTGACAGCTCCCTCAGTAGGAGAAGAATTATCTGATAAATCAGATGGACTGTTTGAGACACTTTTTTCATTATTATTATTATTATTATTATTTTGCAGTTTTTGGCCGGAGTTGGGTTTGAATCCACCACCTCCGGCATATGGGACCTGTGCGCTACTCACTGAGACACTTTTTCTCTTGTGTATGGCCTTATTGGATTTGCTCCCTCCCCCATAACAATGTATCAGTTGTTGTGTTTGCTCTGTGCATACCTTTCTTTCCTTGGCCTTTAATATTTGCACAGTGTAGCTTAGAGGTACTGCGAAATGCACAGCTCCCAGACTGTAATGTATGGATTGCATTGTGCACTTCCCATCACCATCTCCTCGGCACACAATAACTGCAGTGTGGAGGGACCTACATGGAGACAGTGCTGGTGTTTTATAGAACGCCAGTGCGGCACGGCCTGCAATCTGCCGGGTAAGCATTTGCACAAATTCCTCCGAGTTGAGAGGCCTCCAGAAATGTCATGTTTTGGCCTCAGTAATGAATGCCACAAATAACAGCACAGGCCTAGGGGACTTCGCTCAGCGTCTCAGATTTCCAGCCTGTCTTTCTTCAACTGGGTCTGCCATAGATTTCGTTGCTTTTTTTCTTTTTTAAAAGAAAGTTCTCAAAATCTAGTCTTCTAGTTTTTTGAATGCTATGTCTTAAACTATCTGAATTATTTTATTTTCTCTCTCTTCTTTGGATGTCTCTAATAGGTAGTCTCTCCCTTTTTTAAAATCTGATACCTGAAAAATAGACCAGAAGACATTTTTGTTTAAGTTTTCAATCCATTGGTTTTCTATTTCTGGTGAGTGTTGTAAGTAAGGTTAGGGAGAGGTAGACAGGGCTTATTGGCATTTAACATAGAAAATAAGGTTTCTTTTTGAAGTATACTTGCTACATTTTATGAATGGCTACATGGTTTTATTGTTTAATGAACTCAGTGCTACATTATCAGGATTGAATTTGATACAGTTTGTACTTTATAAAGATTCTGTCATAAGGACAGTGACAAAGCAAAGGCATGCTTCAGATAGCAAGAAGAAATGACAGAGAAAGTGATGTCTTAGTGAAGGAATGTGCACAGACCGAAAACACCCCCCTCCTTTCTGCGTGGAGGTGGGGCATGGCCTGTTCTTAGGAGAAAGGGATGAATTGGCTTTTCCACTTAGGTCATTTGTCTGGTTCCCAAAAAGTATTTGGAAATGCTCTGATTTACTAAGGAAGAGTTGAAGCACAGCGTAGAATTGGGAAAGTGTAGGTCTGTGCTGGTCTTCTCCTAGAACCTGGGAGGCAGTGTGTACGCTTTAGTTCCACGAATGTCTCTGGGTTGGTGGTGTGTGAGCCAGCTCCAGTCCACTGTGCAAGACTGCAAATCTGAAGGCCTGAGTTCTGCATTCGGCTGGTTGTCAGGCATTGTGGCCTGGAGCTGGAGCTGTGGTGTCCAAGTATCTTTGGGCTGACTTGTCAGCTAATTCTTCAGTGAGGTGCTGTTGTAGGAGGCACTCAGAGAAGACGGGCATTTTCTTAAAGAACACAGTCTCAGAAAGTAATAAATATCAAAAGAATAGCCATACATGCAAAATAAAGTTCTTGAAGGAGAAGGAAGAAATATTGGGAGATTGGAACAGGCTTCATAGGAAAGGAAAATTTGGAGATTTTTGTCTGGAAGTAGAGGTAGAGCTTTGACTTGGAAATAAATCAAGGCAAAAAAGGAAATTTAGAATGTCATGAAGGTCAGTGGTTCTCTTTATCTGGAGCAATATTCCCAAATTGCGATGACAACTAATGAACCAGCTCTGTGTACTGGCATCTTAGGTGCAAGTTAAAAAGCAAAGTGTCTGTGTATTTTGCTTGGTCAACAAGCAGAATTTTGTAGTCCTTTGTAGAGTTTCGTCATCCTTTTATGCAATAGAATTCAAGTTGTTTATAAAAACAAACAAAATAGAAAATTGCCTTCCTAGACAGAAGTATAGAATACTGACATTTGTGTTATTATAAGTAAGGATAATTTAATCCTTTAAAAGAAATCCAGAAAATCAGCCTGAAACATGAGATTGGTTAAACTTTCTATAACCCTGGTTTCCTCATTTGTGAAATAAGGAGGTTGGATTCAATAACTAATAAAATTAGTTGTTTTTAGAGCAGCTCCTGTGATTTCAGCTGTTTCTTTTTTTTTTCTTCAGAGACAGAATCTCACTTTGTCACCCTCGAGTAGAGTGCTGTGGCATCATAGCTCACAGCAACCTCTAGCTCTTGGACTTAGGCGATTCTCTTGCCTCGGCCTCCTGAGTAGCTGGGACAGGCACTCGCCACAACACTCGGCTATTTTTTTTGTTGTTGCAGTTTGGCCAGGGCTGGGTTCGAACTCACCACCCTTGGTATATGGGTCTGGCGCCCTACTCACTGAGCCACAGGCGCTGCCCGATTTCAGCTGTTTTTAACTAATCTGTGTAATATGCCAAAAATTTTATTAAGTACTTTAAATATATTTCCTTTAATTCTCTCACCCCATGACAAAGTGGGCATTTTTATTTTAAAGAGAGGAAACTGAGAAACATAGAGAAGTTGAATAACTTGCCTGTGGTTACAGAACTAGAAAGAGCTGGGCAAACTCAGGACACTGTGATTCTACTGCAATACTTTTCTTCCATATTGTTGAGAATTGTTTTGTTTTTTCTTTTTAGACAGAGTATCTCTGGGTCACCTTCAGTAGAGTGCTGTAGTGTCACAGCTCACAGCAACCTCAAACTCTTGGGCTTAAGCAATTCTCCTGCTTTAGCCTCCTGAGTAGCTGGGACCACAGGTGTCCACCACAACACCTGGCTATTTTTCGCTGTAGTTGTCATTGTTGTTTAGCAGGCCAGGGCCGGGCTCGAACCTGCCAGCCGTGGTTTATGTGGCTGCCGCCCTACTCACTGAGCTACAGGCGCTGAGCCTGTTGAGAATGGTTGATTCACAAGAAAGATGGTGCATGGTGGAATCTGGAAGGAGAAGAGGAACAATGTAAAGGAACATTTTCAGTGAGCATCCCCCATAGATTTTTATGCACTACAATTATCAGTGGTGCCTTAGTTCCTCTCCCCAAAATGAAAATTATTATTTATGGAGTATGCTGGCAACACTGTGAAAATGATAAAAGAAGTTCTGAGCCATTGGATGATAATGGGGGTCAGAGCATACTCCAGCAAGTTTGAAGTTTCGTATTGTTAAATGTAGCATCTGATATGTGTCTCTTGATAATCTGATGCATCTCATATTGTCTCTTGATAATCTGATACTTTTTTGGGGGGCGGTGCCTGTGGCTCAAAGAAGGAGGGCACCGGCCCTATATACCAAAGGTGTGGGGTTCAAACCTGGCGCCGGCCAAAACAAACAAACAAACAAAACTGCTAAAAGATAATCCGATATTTTAAAAAATGCAATAAGAAAAATGTGCTGCCTATTTTTGTTTGTCTTTTTGAATTAGCTTCCAAAAGCAGATCAGTTTTAAGTTTTAGTTTTAGGGCAGTGGTTCTCAATCTTTATAATACCGCAGTATATTTTCATCGTTTAGTTAAAAAGGGGTCGTGACCCACAGGTTGAGAACTGCCGTTTTAGGAGAATTTTCTCTGGGTTATCTGTTACAATTTTCTTTTCCTCATTCCTTTTTATTCCCTACTCAAATTTCTTTCTCTCTTGTTTTGAATGGTTTTATTATAGCTATTTTTTAAAAAATGCATAATCATGAATAAATCAGAATAAAATATGGATTAATGAATTTCATTTATTTTGTTTATTTTGCGAGGAATCTGTTGAATTGTTGTAATTTGAAGGTTTGTAGCGTTATGTCATCTAATACAGCCTCTCCATTTTTTGTCCTTCTAGGACTCTGATGAGATAGACTACCTCATTTTGTCTTTCATGTCTGCCAAGTTATTTCACATTTTCCATCTCTTTGTCTTTGTTGGTCACGTTCCGAGTGGTTTCTTCAAATCTGTCTTCCGGTTCACTGGTTTTCTCTTCAGCATAACAGTGCTATATCTTGTCCATTTGGATTATAATTTATTTATTATAGTTTTAAATTCTAGATGTTCTATTTGATTCTTTGCAAAATCTGCTTTTTGATAGTCTTTTTTTCCTTAGATATTTAAAAATATTCACCGATTCAGCAGATAGATTGTACTTACTTTGTGTTCTGTACTTGATAATTGCATTATATGTAATCTCTCATGATCTGATTCTGATACTGTGTCTAACTGTCAATAATGGTGGCATGTTTCCTTGAACATTTTTTGAATTTTTTATTATATTTGTTGAAATTTTTGTCTCTGGGAATTACTTGCTTCTGCCAGGCAGCTGGGCCCATCTAATTATGGACCAGTTTAAACTGAATTCTCTTTTGGCATTTTTCAGTCCAACAGATGATGCTAATACCGGTCTCCAAATCTGTATGAGGGCCAGAGAGTGTTACAGGATGAATATATTTTATCTAAAATGCTTGGGACCAGAGGGTTTTAGACTTCTTTTACAAATTTTAGGATGTTTACATTATGGAGCACTCCAAATCTAAAAATCTGAAATCCAGAATACTTCAATGAAGATTTCCTTTTATACATGTTGGTGCTCAAACAATTTCAGATTTTGGAGCATTTCAGGTTTCAGATTTGGGATGCTCAGCCTATGATTCTTCTCTGCTTTATTTCTTGAGACATGGTCTATAGAACAGTAATTTTTCTGTGGAATAAGTGAGGGAAAATTACATTAAGAAAGATAGTGAAGGGTTGCACATTCTCTCTGAAGCTGCTCCCCCAGCTGGGTCTGGTCCCTTGGATTCAGTTCTCTCAGTTCTGCCAGTCAGTTGGGTGTGAGTTTGCTTGTCAGGAAGCTTTGAATCCTGCAGGAGATAAACTTGTGGTAGTTGACTTCTCGGCCATTATGATGTGGGCCTTGCAAAATGATCAAGCCTTTATTTCATTCCCTCTCTGAAAAGCATCCAGTGTGGTGTGCCTTGATGTAGATGTGGGTGACTCAGGATGTTGCTTCAGAATGTGAAGTTAAGTGCATGCCAGTCTTCTGGTTTTTGAAAAAAAGCACAAAAATGTATGAGTTTTCTGGAGCTAATAATGGGAAGACTGAAGCCACCATTAATGAATTAACCTAATCACATTTTCTGAAAATATAAACAGCCATTGGCGATTTAAAATTTGTAACCTTTATATTTACAAAAAGTATGAGGTATGGAGACTGTATACTCAACTGCCATCTGATTATAAATGACAATAAAATATTAATTCTACCCTTTAGGAAAAGATGGTGGGCCTTAGCCTAATAATTTTGAGAAACATCAGGTTGAATGATGGGTAATAGTTTTTTTTTCACTGAAGATCTTCTCAAGGTATCTAATATGCAGGTAGACGTTTCGATGCTCAGAAGTTGTGTGGAATAAGCAGTTTCTCTTGTCCTACTCTAATTCCCTTTTGGCGGATGCAGGGCGGGTATCTGTGGAGCATCTGATGGGATCAGGGGAACACGTGTTGGCAGGTGGAGGAAGACCTCCTGGTCCCCGCGGCTTCTGCTTACTGCCTTTTCACTGTTTCTCCTGCTGTGTTTGCACCGCTCTGCTCTATGGCTCTGTGTGTGTGAGGGAAGATGAGATTGTCTCTGGTGATCCTTATCTCCAGAATGCAGCATTGTTATTGAACAGAGCGCTAATATCAGTTTGTCTCATAGGCAGTTGGTCAGTTTTCCCTGAGCTGTTGGATCAAGTACATAGTTATGTCTAGACCAGTAGATAAATGGGCATTTTTTGGTTTCCTACTTAGTTTCTGTTGTTGCCAGTTGAATACAAATTTCCTGAGGCTGTGCATGAATTATTCATCGTTTCCCTAGTGTCTTAACATAGAACCTGACACATAGTAGATGCGGGATCCATATTCGTTGAGTCTTTTGGCTTGGCAAGTCTTTACAGTCATCTGAGACTGGGGCAGTGTGAGTAGCAGTCGGCCATACTGCGTGGCTGGTTCTGATTGTATCCTCCAGTATCTTTTAAATAGAAGTTGACTCTGTTAGGGTCTGTGAACATCCAAAGTGAAAGGTAAGTTCATTTGAGTATCTGTTTACCTCAAAAAAGCATTTCCCCTCCAAGATTCACTTCAGAGGTCATATATATATTTTTTTTTGGTGACAGAGTCACAAGCTATCGCCTTCGGTAGAGTGCCATGGCATCATAGCTCACAACAACCTCCAACTCCAGGGCTCAAGCAATGCTCTTATCTCAGTTTTTCTATTTTTAGAGATGGGGGTATTGCTCTTGTTCAGGCTGGTCTCGAACCTGTGAGCTCAAGCAGTTCACCCACCTCGGGGCCTCCAAGAGTGCTAGGATTACAGCTGCGAGCCACTGTGCCCAGCCCAGAGGTCATATTCTTGATGAAGCTGTGATTTCTATTTTTTTTTTTTTTTTTTTGAGACAGAGTCCCAAGCTATCACCCTGGGTAGAATACTGTGGCGTCACAGCTCACAGCAACCTCAAACTTTTGGGCTTAAGCAATTCTCTTGCCTCATCCTCCCAAGTAGCTGGGACTACAGGCACCCCCCACAATGCCTGCCTTTTTTTTTTTGGTCATTGTTGATTTTTAGCTGGCCCAGGTGGATTCGAACCCCTAAGCCTCGGAGTTTGTGGCCAGCACCCTACCCACTGAGGTACAGGTGCTGCCGAAGCTGTGGCTTCTCTCAGACACAGTTGCTCATTCTATTCTTGGTGTTTTCAGAGCGTTTTGTATGTGGTGTCTTTCAACATGTGTCTCACTGTGTTGTTGCATTTTTGTTTTTCTTCCCAGACTTTGAGTTTTTCAAGGGTGGAGATGCCGAATGGAAGCTTGAGTAACGTGAATGCGTGTGTTTGTGTATGTGCGTTCAGGATCTTACCTAGCATTAAATATCTATTTCCTGGGGATGGCAGGAGGGGATGAGAGAAGCAGTCTGAGCATGTAGAAGGCGCTTTGGGGTTTGCTAGCTGTGGGCAGCAGAGCGAGAGCAGCTGGCATCAGAATTCACCTGTGGTCCTGGAGGCTCCTTGTTTGGCACCGTGACAGGGCCTGTCTCACTGGGTCTGTCGGACTCTCACAGTGAGCTGTGAAGTAGCTGTTCTTTTTACAGAGGGAGCCAGGTGATTTCCCTGTTGTCACACGTGTCCAGTAATAGTAAGTGCTTACCAAAGGTCACGGGATGGAGTAACTGGTTCTGCCTGCAGCCCGCATGCCGATAGTACAGCCAGCACACTAGCACCAAAGTGCGGCTGGGAGCTTTGTGGATGTTTCCTCTTAATATTTTAGGGGAATTCTGTCCATGAGAGCAGGTATCTATTTTTGAAGTGGAAGCTAGTGACAAAGTACGATCATTAATACAAATGGATGTAAGCCAATGTTGAAATGTTTTCCCTTTGCACTGAGGTGTGTATTTGTAGACATCTGTTGTCTTAAGCATCCTTTTTAATGTTAAACAGCATCATAATCAGTTGTCTTGTATTACAACTACTTAGTACTTACCACACTATTTTTAATAGGTTCTCTTATCCCCATTTCACAGATTTGGCAAACAGCAGTTCAGTGTCTTGCATACAGCTTGTAAGTAATAGAAGTGTATTTATTTAACAGAACCTTAGTATGTGGCGTATAGAACCCAACATTCCGACACTATGCTGTATTTGTGTATACCTTCAATATCTAGACGTACACGCACATATGTATCTTAAGTATAATTTAACTCTGTGTACATCCTGACTGAATCTGTAGTGATGTGTATTGCACATTGCCTATTATATTGAAATGATGTAATCTCTTTGGATTTCTGTTTCCCTTCACACTTTGATGCAGTTCTATTCTGTTTAAAGGTGTTGCTATAACAGGCTTAATAATAAAGTTCCAGGTTCTCCTCCTTACGATATATATGTGAAGGACATTAATTTTCCATGCAGCAAATGAACCAACAAGTTCACATGTTGACTGTGAGAGGGAATTTATTTTGAGGTTGGAAAAGTCTGGTGGGTTGTTCCTTCTTCACTAGCAGCCCCGTGGGGCAATTCCTGGGCTCAAGCGAGTCTCTTGCCTCTACCTCCCAAGTAGCTGGGACTACAGGCGCCCGCCACAACGCCTGGCTGTTTTTTGGTTGCAGCCGTCATTGTTGCTTGGCGGGTCCGGGGGCTGGATTCGAACCCGCCAGCTCAGGTGTATGTGGCTAGCGCCTTAGCCCGTTGAGCCACAGGCGCTGAGCCCATAGCAGCTTCTTAAATGAAAAAAAAAAATGTACTAAAGGTAACAGTATGTTATTTCCTTAGAGGCAGTTGACTTATTGTCCCAGTTCTGTTATCTTGTATTTAAAAAAATTCATCCTGTGCCATGGCACTCTATCCAGGGTGACAGCTTGAGGCTCTGTCTCAAAAAAATAAAAAAAAATAAAAAAATAAAAAATTAATCCTAAAGAATGAATATCATATCATTCCCCAGAAAATTGTAAATAGAAGGAAAGCTTGTAACAAAAAAAAAAAAAATTCTGTTCTACAAATATGGTGGAAGAAAAATGAAATCTAATTGTCGATGGGATATATTATGTTAGACTATACTGAATAATAGGGCTGAATGAGTTTCCTGGGGGGTTTGCCTTGTAGATATGTCACGAGCCACCTCAAAGAATTGAGGGAAGCAGTCTGAACATATTTTTATACCATTTTAAAAATAAGCATATGAACTGCTAGCATTTTGTCTTTTAGTACAGGGGAAAAGATGATGATTCACTTAGAAAATTAGAAAATAAATGTTTTATGTTCATTTATACTAAGTCACGTATCTGATGTGCTGTCCTTCATATACAGTACTTAAGGAATCTTAGTGCTGGAAAAGTAAAAATGCTCCCCTTTTCCTCCAGAAACATGCTAAGGGACAAGTGTTATTTGACAAAGTCTGTGAACACCTCAATCTCCTGGAGAAGGACTACTTTGGACTTACATTTCAGGAAACTCCTGAGCAGAAAGTAAGTGATTTCAAGTTTATTTGCATCTTTTTACAACACATTATTTTTTCCTCACCAGATTATCTTAGTATGCAATTTACCTTTAAAGTAACTTATGTGTTATTAAGACTTCACTATAAGAATTGGATAAATATTGAAAAATTGTCTCGTGTAGAGAGAATGACCCTGAAACTTTTTTGTAAAATTTTTTTTTTTTTATTGTTGGGGATTCATTGAGGGTACAAGAAACCAGGTTACACTGATTGCATTTGTTAGTTAAATTCCCTCTTATAATTGCCCCCAAAAGGTGTGTCACACACTGAGATCCCCCTCCCTCCTTTCCTCTCTCTGCTCTTCTTTTCCCCCACCCCCTCCCTCCTTCTCTCTCTCTCTCTGCTCTCCCCTTCACTCATCCCCCACCTTGTACTAGGTTATTAATTGACCCCGAAACTTTTTGACAGTGTGTGTGTGTGTTTTTCACTTCCATCATAAGCAAATACAATGGAATGTCATTTATTGATGTTCTGACATAAAGACAACACAGACTTTTAAAAATGGTATTGTATTGTCTCAATCACTTTTGGTTCTCACTCACTCAATCAATCTGACTTTTTGGTGAAGATAGAGGCTGGTCAGACCAGCTCACACTGTATAGTCACCTACATGCCTGGAAGGTGAGGAAGGAGGCACCTTGGGAGGATCCCGTCTGAGGATACCAGAGCACATGGCCACAGTGAAAAGGATTCTTACCCAAGAACTAACATTCAAAACACAGTCAGTAGAACAGAGCAGTCAATGGAGGAATGTGACTGTATTTTATTTGCCTCCACGACATCATTGTTTATATTTACATGTCCCACTAATGAAATACAGGGGACTGAGGGTGGTAATTATAGATATATTATATTTTCTCAACTTGCTTAAATTCTTGATATCTAGTGTGTGGTTTAATTCCATGTTTAGACTAAAGATGATTGTAAATTGCATGCCTGCCTGCTGAATAGTATTTGAGGATTCTCATTAAATCTGTGTTTACAACCTCTTCTCAGAAGCAATAACGTATGTGACTAACCAGGCATTTTTTTAAGGCTATAAATTATAAGGTGGCCTTAATAATGTCTCTAAGCATGTGCTCTTCCCTTCCCCTCACAGCTGCAAAAGGCAATGCTGGTGGGAATTGTGCTGTTAGTCCCCACTTTTCTTGAGATTACATACTAATAGATTCGTATGACAATTTAATCTTTGTAAATTAGGGATATAATTCAGTATGTTTTAAAATATGCGGACTAATAGGATATGCTGCAGTAAGCAATCTTGGATTTCTGAAATACTAGTTTTGCATAAGAAAGAGTAAGTGGTATTTAGAAAGTAGGATTTATTATTTTTTATTTTGATAACTCCCAATATGTGTGTATAATCCATATCTTATATCTGAATCTTAGACCCATATCCTTCCCTACTGTAGAGGGGGGTTGACAGTTTCCTCTGTCTTCGGCACAGTTAGTGAAAACCTTATTTGTGTATTACTCTTTCTTCCTGTTACTCTGTGAACTCTGGGGTACAGACCATGCCTCGTATTTTGTAGCCTCAGTATATCCAGGCACTAATGTGTGTTTGTTACCTGTATACCATCCTGATTCCATAAGGATGGTCACTGTCATAAAAAAAGAAAATAACACGTCAGTGTGGATGTGGAGAAATCAGAACCTTTGTGCAGCCTGGGCGTGAATATAAAATAGTGTAGCTGCTATGGAAAACAGTGTAGAGGTTCTGCAAAAAATTAAAAGTAGAACTATTATATGATACAACAACTCTACTTCTGAGTATTTATGTGAAAGAACAGAGAACAAGATCTTGAAGAGGTAAGAGGCATTTGGACACTCACATCATTGCAGCATTATTCCCAATAGCCAAGAGGTAGAAGAACACTAATGTCCATCAGTGACGAATGGATAAAGGAAATGGGTTTACACATACAATGGAATAGTATTCAGCCTTAAAAATGAAGGAAATCCTGTCAGATACTATAGCATCGATAAACCTAGAAGGCATCTTGTTAAGTGGAGTAAGCCAGGGGTCTTCAAACTACGGCCAGCTGAGGACCTGCCGGGTGTTTTTGCTGCTGGTGCCTGTCCTGCTTAGCGGCTGACGTGTCCCGGGCTGCAGTGCGCATGTGTGGAATGTGCACCGCGCTCTTGGACTCCCCTCCTTCTCTGTCTCTCTCCACAGGGTGTTTTTGCTGTGGGCATGTGTGCAGTGCCCAGTGCGCATGGGCCTCAGTGCACATGTGTGGAATGTGCGCTGCCCTCTCCGATTCCCCTCCTCTCAGTCTCTGGTGAGACTGAGACTCTTGATCAGAGGAGTCACCAGCTTGCCTGTGCAGAGCCTGCTGCTGCCTGAGGACCGAAGTAAGAACAAGTTAGGAGGTCTTTTTTTTTTTTTTTTTTTTTGCAGTTATTAGGGCCTTTTTTTTGCGGTTAAGGGGGGCCTTTTTTCCTGAAGTTAGGTTTTTTTTTTTTGCAGATAGTGCCTTTTTTTTCATTTTAAATATTATATTTGTGTTTGCCCCCTCCCCCCTTTTTTTTCTTTTGTAGTTTTTGGCTGGGGCTGGGTTTGAACCCACCACCTCTGGTACATGGGGCTGGCACCCTACACCTTTGAGCCACAGGTGCCACCTGTTTTGTTTGTTTTTTTACTTCAAAGTAAGATATGTGCAGTGTGCATAGGAATTTGTTCATCATAGTTTTTTTTTAAACTATAGTCAGGCCCTCAAACCAACTGAGAGACAATGAACTGGCCCCTGTTTAAAAAGTTTGAGGACCCCTGGTATAAGGTAATCACTGAAACACAAGCCCTGTATGACTCTTTTTAATGAGGCAGCTAAAGAGTCAGAGTTGTGGAAACAGAATAGAATTGTGGTTGCCCAGGGCTTGGGGAAGAGAAAATGGGGAATTTGTTTGATGGATCTCAGTTTTGTGAGAGGAAAGGTTTTAGAGATCTGTTGTGCAGTGATGGACATATAGTTAACACTGCTGAACTATACATTAACAAATGGTTAAAAAGGCACATTTTATGTGTTTTTTTGCAACAATTAAAAAAAAATTGCCCATGGAAAGCAGTGTACTAACTGCTGTGAATCTAACTGAATAATGAAGGTGAAGACCCCAACCTCATAGAAGTCTCTGCATCTGTTCTAGTTGAGGAAACAGAGTGGAAAAACTAATTACTCAAGTATTCAATTTTGATTACTGCACTACAGGAAAAAGTCAGGACACTAACAGGAAGACTCTTCTTATGAGAGAATATTGTTTAAGCAGAGACCTAAAGTATGAGTGGAGTTTGGCTGGGTAATGGAACATGTGAAGTGCAGACCCAGGGCCCTGAGGCAGGAGCAGCTGTCTGCTTGAAAATTGGAAAGAAGCCCCGTGTGGTTAGTGCAGGGAGGAGGACACTAGCATAGGGCAGGCCTGGGTGTTAATAGGAGTCGGATCATATGGGGTAATTTCCTTTCTCCTAAGAAAGATGGTAAGCCACTAGTAAAACGGGTAACCAAAGATGGTAACCAGTTTTAAAAGGTTTTAATTGTGACCTTTGAAAAGGTCACTTTGGTTGATAGTAAGAATGGGATGAGAGGAGACTTAGACAGGGGTGCTTCCAAAGCACAGACATGGCTTTTTGATTAAGGTTTTAGCAGTGGATAAGAAAAGTGAATAAGAGAGACTTAGGAAGGAGGCAGAATCAATCTGATGATTGACCAGGAATCACGGCAGATACCAAGAATACGCAAGGCCTGTTTGTGAGAAGAGGAAGACTTGATGGGAGGTGGAAACGGGTATCGTGAGTATACTAGTTTCAGACGTGTTGAATTTTAGGTCAAGTAACTTGTGGAAAGAATAACTAAACAAATGAGTTTCATTTGGGATGTGTCTTAAAGAATGGTAGCTAGTGTGGAAAATACTGTAGGAGTAATCCATCTCAACAGTGCATGGTGCAGGAAATGCTTTTATTTCCTGATGGGAATCTCATAATATATGTTGAGTTGAGACTTGTAACTAGACTTAGTTACTTATAATTTACTACTTTTTAAAAGAGTCAGAGGTGGCTTTTACCATAAAGACATTTCAGCTAAAATAGAAGTTGTTGCTGTTAATAGCTCATTGTTCTGGAGTTCTCAGCACCTCTGTGTGTTGTCTCATAGTTGTCTCTGAATGGCCTACAAGGTAGAGAAGATCAGCCACACTTTAGGAATGTAGAAATTCAAGGCTTAGAGAAGTTAAACAATGAACCCAGGGCAATAAATGTTAGAGATAAGATTCAAAGCATGCAAAACTAGGTGGAAAAAAATAGGGAAAATGCAATAGTTGTGAATTTTCTGTCAGTTAAGGTAAAAATGGGCCCACTGTTTCATAGCTATCATAGCTGGAAGTATACCATCTTTTCTCAGAGGAATTTTTCGTGTTATTAAATTCTGAAAGTCATTTTGCAAGACTTTACATATAGGGCATTGAAGGATATGTGGGCTGAGTTCCTGGTATGAGTTTCACAGTTGATGTTTCTATTATGATGTCAATAAATTTCAGTGGGTAGGCCAAGTTTCTGATAATGATCCTGTGACAGTGCTACTCAAAGGGACTTCTTCCTTTGTGTCAGAAGATAGATTTTCTGTTAGGAATCTGTGTATCTCTCTCCTACCTCCATTCTTCCCAAACATACCCCTCCACCCAAATACACATTAATGCTTATATTCACTGCGTATGCCATGGTTCCTCTCTTCCCAGTTATAAAATAGAGCATCACTATTTAACTTGCATATGTGATGCTGAAGCATGTTATGGGCTGTGTTACCAAGGGGATATGGGATGTTACATCTCTCAGGCATGTTGGGGCAGCAAACAGATTGACTGATTGGTCGGGCTAATAGTATCAAGTATAAAGCAGTAATCTAACTCAGTTCGGCAATACAGGTTAATGTAGCCTGTCCTAAACACCAGATAGGCATTAATTAGAGACTACATAGCAGATACTTCTAAGTTTTATAATACTACCTGATGAGGAGCCGTGGTATGAATATTTTATGTTATATAAAAGCAGACATATAAATTCTGGAAATCAGATGAGCAGTTTAATATTGACATTAGACTGAGAATTATGACCAATATTCTGTAGTTTGGCCAGGGCCAGGTTTGAACCTGCCACCCT
>CAUYON010182154.1:0-10098 GCA_963573935.1 Arctocebus calabarensis | reverse complement strand
GAGTCTCACTTTATCGCCCTGGGTAGAGTGCTGTGGTGTCACACTGCTCACAGCAACCTCCAGCTCTTGGGCTTAAGCGATTCTCTTGCCTCAGCCTCCCTAGTAGCTGGGACTACAGGCGCCCGCCACAGCACCCGGCTAACGTTCACACTTCTTGTTGTTTGTCTTAATTGGGAAGGCACATCCTCATTCTTTCAAACACATTTTGTTTTGTGATTATCTTTCAAAAAATTTTTTCAGAGCAATTTTTGTGAAGCCATAGGTAAGTCAAAATTTTATTGAATATGACTTCTGTTGTGGAACCGATATGACACACAGCTCAAAATATCAACAAAGCGTTTGGGAAGGATGTGGCTAAAGAATGCCCAATATATCAATGGTTTGAGAAGTTCCCTTCTGGTGATTTCAATCTTGAAAAACGAGCTATGGGGACGATCTAAGACCATGGTGGATAATGAGCTGAAAGCTATACTGGAAGCAAATCCATCTCAAACTACAAGGGACTTAGCAGCAAGGTCTAACATTTCCCTCCCAACAGTACTCGACCATTTAAAACTACTCAGCAAGGTAAAAAACATGCATAGATGGGGGTTCCACATGAAAAGAGAAATCCTCTTGAAGTTTACCACATTTTTGCTGTCACAACATAAACAGGAACAATTTCTACACTGTATTGTTATGCGTGATGAAAACTGGATTCTCTTAGGTTAGGCACAGTAGCTCACACCTATAATCCTAGGACTCTGGGAGGCTGAGGCAGGTGTATTGCTTGAGCTCAGGAGTTCATGACTAGCCTGAGCAAGAGTGAGACCCTCTCTTTATTAAAAATAGAAAAACAGCTTTGGGGGTGCATGCCAGTAGTTTTGCCTATTCAGGAGGCTGAGGCAAAAGGACTGATCAAGCCCAACAGTTTGCGGTTGCTCTGAGTTATGATCCCATGGCACTCTACCCAGGATGACAGAGTGAGACTATGTCACCAGAAAAGAAAAGAAAAAAAGAAGAAGATTCTTTTAGACAAACAAAAGCATTTGGCATAATGGCTGGATAAAAATGCAGTACTGAAATACAGTCCCTTGACTCGGTGCCCATACTCAGTGGTTAGGAAACTGGCCACAAACACTGGGGCTGGCGGGTTCAAATCCAGCCCTGGCCTGCTACTACAACAACAACAACAAACAGCTGGGCATTGTCGTGGGCACCTGCAGTCCCAGCTATTTGGGAGGCTGAGGCAAGAGATTTGCTTAAGCCCAAGACTTCGAGGTTATAAGGTACGATAAGCTATGATGCCACGGCACTCTACCAGGGGCCACATAGTAAGACTCTGTCTTAAAAAAAAAAAAAAAAAAGAAATACAGTCCCAAATTGAATATTGATCAAAAAAAGCTAACAGTAGGCTCGGCGCCTGTGGCTCAAGCGGCTAAGGCGCCAGCCACATACACCACCTGAGCTGGCGGGTTCAAATCCAGCCCAGGCCCGCCAAACAACAATGGCTGCAATCAAAAAGAAAAAGCTAAAAGTGCCTGTTTGGTGGTCCAGGGATGGCATTACCCACTACAGTTTCATAAAACCTGGGCAAATCGATTATAACAGTCTACTGTAAGCAACTAGATAAAATGATGAGGATGCTTGTGATTACACAGCCAAGACTGGTCAACACAGACACATCAATCTTCTTGTCAAACAAACTGACACAGAAACAATGCTGCTCGAAACTACAGAAATTGGACTTGGAAACTTTCTTGTCATCTAATATTCACCAGACCTTGCATCAATGGGCAATAACTTAATTCAGGCTTTGGACCACGTCTTGGAAGGAAAAATACTTGATTCTCGACAAGCTCTGGAAAAGGATCTTTGTGATTTCATTGCCACCTGCTCTCCAAGATTCTTCACTGCTGGAATATACAAGCTAATGTTAGGATGGCAACACTCTATCAACAGCTTAGGTGCGTAAGTTGGTAAATTACACCTCTTCTTGTTGGAGATACAATAAATTCAATTTTTGATTCAAATTCAGACATATTCATATTAAATGACCTAATAATACCATCTAGTATAAAATTGTCTTCACAGGACCAGACACCATGCCTCACACCTTTAATCCTTGCATTTCAGGAGGCCCAGATGGGCCCAGTATTGCTCAAGGCCAGGAATTTGAGACTAGCTTGACGGATAGTGAGACCCCATCTCTAACAAACTTGAAAAATTAGCCAGAGCTGGTAGTTCCAGTTACTCAAAAGGACAAAGATCCCTTGAGCCCAGGAGTGTAAGGTTGGGATTACCTGTGATGATGCCAACTGCACTCTAACCCAGGTAACAGACCCTATCTCAAAAAAGGGCCAGAAAAAATAATACATAGAAAGCATTCAGCTCAATGCACTAAGTATGTATAGCAATGTGCTGTTATTATCTCCATGTATGTTCACACACTATATTTTATTTATCTTCTTGACCATCTCACCTATTGGTATCTAATTCTTGATGTCAGATCACAAATTATTAAATTGTGTAATGGGAATAAAGAGATCATTTATTTAGCTCCCCCTAGGCTTCCTTAACCTCTACAAAAAGGGCAATACTTCCTCTACAATAAAACTTTAAAAACAACATACCTAGAAATTGTATTGTAACCATTGTCCATTCCTCCTTTTCAATAAGGAGGTCAAAAGAATTCTGCCTTCAGGTTCAGAACCTGTAGCACAGCGGCTAGGGCACCAGCCACCTACACCAGAGCTGGTGGGTTTGAACCCAACCTGGGCCTGCCAAACAACGACAACTACAACCAAAACACCAGGCAGGCATTGTGGCAGGCACCTGTAGTCCCAGCTACTTGGGAAGCTGAGGCAAGAGAATTGCTTAAGCCCAAGAGTTTGAGGTTGCTGTGAGCTGTGATGCTACAGTACTCTACCCAGGGCAACATAGTGAGACTCTGTCTCAAAAAAAAAAAATTCTGCCTTCTGAAAATTACGTTTTCTGGAAGCATTGGAAACTTATTGGAAACTAATATATCTCCTGGCCAAGGAACCCATACACCTATATATACCCTGAGACTAAAGGCCTAAAAGAGGAGATGGGGAAAGACCGGGGCGGAGAGAGCTTCTCTCTCCCCACTAGAATTCTCTCCCTCTACCAGGAACTTTAGTAAAGTTCTTTTCTGTAAATAAATTCTTTTCTGTAAATAAATTCTGTCTTACCACTAGGGGGTGGGGAGGAATAATGTAATGAAGAATAATAAAATACATGTTAAAAAAAAAGAAAGAAAGAAAACTAATATATCCACAACATTAAGAATGTGGTGGAGGCCAGGCATGGTGGTTCACGCCTGTAATCTTAACACTCTAGGAGGCTGAGGCAGGTGGACTGTTGAGCTCACAAGTTCAAGACCAGCCTGCGCCAGAGCAAGACCCCATCTCTACTAAAAATACAAAAAACTAAGGCAAGAGGACCAACTGACTCCAAGAGTTGGAGGTTGCTGTAAGCTATTATGTCACCATGGCACTCTACCCAGGGCAACAGGTTGAGACTCTATCTCAAAAAAAAAGTGGTATAAAGCTAAAAAGCATTAGGACTATGTTAGAAACAGAAATCTATGAGCAGAACAAGATAGTGGATCAGAAGGATCGTTCAGCTAAGTTCTCCTAGAACAACTGGGGAAAAAGAGAGAACCCAGCCATATCTGACATGGGGACCTTACCCAGAGTCATAGCTCAGGGAACACAGCAAGGAGGTGGTAAGCTGGAGGTGGGTTAGGGTTAGAGTTAGCATATGATCCAGAGCGATGGAAATCTGATGAATAAGGCAAGTGATTGCTACCGGCTAGCATCACCTGGCCCCCAACAGAAGTGTTGGTACAGGAGGAAGCCTTTCCAGAGATTTCAGTTATTGGGGGAAGCTTTACATTGAGTGGAAAGCTTGAAACAGTGGGCGGACTCAAACAGTATACAGCAAGCAGATTTGAATGCCAGTTGGAGTGGATTTGCCATAGGGTTTTGGTGGCTGGCACAGCAGCCATACTGAGAAATTCGCCACCACCAGGGAGCTTCCATTGTGAACAGGTTGTGAAAAGGTCTTAGCAGGGGCCTAAGACACAACCATCTTAATTCCACCTGCTGGGATCTACTCTTGGGACAAGCTGAGAGACTCCTGTACCCCACAGGAATTGGGGTCAGGGGGCACTGCGAGACCAGTCCCTGAAGGATTCTTTTGAACTTTAAGATCCCAACCTAGCAGGGTCTGAATGCTGAGGAAACAATCAAGCAATCACCAAAGGCAATTAAGTTTGGAATAAAGACCAGAGAGGTTGGCTGTGCTGTCTCCTTAAAAAAAAAAAAAAAACACACACGACAACACTACCTGTTGTCCCAGCCACATATTGTTACATACTGTCATCAAGATCAAGGACTTTGGAAGTATTGATTTTGAAATATTTCTTCTTTTTCTATTGTCTATAAGATTTGGCATGCTCTGTTTTTAGAAATTACCTTTTACTTTTATTTATAAATATTAGTTGTCTATTTTGAGATTTAAAAAAAAAAAAGTTAAAACTGATGACTCTATACTGAACTTATAATAGCCATACTCTTATCTGACAATGTGAAAGTTAACTTTCTTTGCATTATTATTATTGCTTAATATTTCAGCAATTGTCTGATTTCTGAATGTATTTATCTTTATTCATTCTTTACGAGGTTTTTGTTTCTAGTCCTTATCTTAAACATTGTTATTATTAAATATTAAGCCTTTTTAATTCTGAAGGCAAAAAGTGTAAACCTAATAAAACACATATATATGTTAAAAAAGAAAACATAAAAAGGCCAAGGACTTCTGTTTGAAATAATGGAGGCAGTGAGAAGGAAAAAGGAGGATAAGGAGGTGAACAAGAAGAAAGAACACATGAGGAGGAACCAACTGAAAAATTGGGGCAACATGAAAAACTGAAACAGGGCAGCACCTGTGGCTCAGTGAGTGGGGTGCCAGCCCCATATACTGAAGGTGGCCGGTTCAAACCTAGCCTCAGCCAAACTGCAAAACAAAAAAATAGCCGGGTGCTATGGCGGGCGCCTATAGTCCCAGCTACTAGGGAGGCTTAGGCAAGAGAATCGCCTAAGCCCAGGAGTTTGAGGTTGCTGTGAGCTCTGTGATGCCACGGCACTCTACCAAGGGCAATAAAGTGAGACTCTATCTCTACAAAAAAAAATAAAAAATAAAAAATAAAAGTTAAAAAAAAAAAACTGAAACAGAGGAACTTTCCCAAGGAGCACTGAGGCATCTACTGCAGAAGACTCCACTTATGAAGAATTAGTGGACTTGACAGAAAGGGAATTTAAAATATGGAAGATAAACACAGTAAAAGGAATGGAAGAGAAAATGGAAAGACAGAACTAAAAGTCAGATGAGAGAAATGTAGAATATAGAAGGGACATGATGGAGCTTAAGGAAATAAAAGGAACAATCAGGGAATGTGAAGCTGTAGTAAAAAGTATCAAAAATAGGTTAGGGCTAGGCGTCTGTGGCTCAAGGGGCTAAGGCGACAGCCATGTACACCTGAGCTGGCGGGTCTGAATCCAGCCTGGGCCTGCCAAACAACAATGAAGGCTGCAACCAAAAGATGGCCGGGGGTTGTGGCGGGCTCCTGTAGTCCCAGCTACTTGGGAGGCAGAGGCAGGAGACTCGCTTGAGCCCAGGAATTGGAGGTTACTGTGAGCTGTGATGCCACAGAACTCTGTCCAGGGTGACAGCTTGAGGCTCTGTCTCAAAAAAAAAAAAAAAATAGGTTAGACCATGGAGAGGAAAGAACCTCAGAGCTAAAGGATAAAGTTGTCAAATTAACCCAGGTAGTTGCAGAGGCAGAAAAGAGGATAGCAAAAGCAGAACGGGTACTTAGAGAACTATGAGACTCCATGAAGCATTCAAATATAGTAATAATAGGGTTTCCTGACAGGGAAGAAGATTATCCCAAAGGAATGGAAGCCAAACTGGAGACCATCATAAAGGAAAACTTCCCCCAAGTTTTACTAATGACCCTGACACTTTTTTCAGATGGACACCAAACCCTGGGTCATCTCAACTCAAACAGAGCCTCTCTAAGACACACAGTCATGAATCTGTCCATAGCCAAGGTGAAAGAAAAATTCTGCAAGCAGCCAGGAGTAAGTGCCAACTGACCTACAGAGACAAAGCCATTAGGATAACAGCTCTCAGATGTATGAAATAGATCTTGGTGGGTCTAAGCAATATGATATCCAATAACACCATAAGAGTTGAGGACTTTAACACCCCTCTGAAAGAACTAGACAGATCCTCTAAACAGAAACTAAACAAAGATTCAAAGTACTTAAATGTGACCCTAGAACAAATGGGATTAAAAGACACACACGAAACACACCATCCCAAAGCTAAGGAAGAGACATTTTCCTCATCAGCCCATGGTACATATTCCAAAACTGACCACATCTTAGAATACAAATCAAACTTCAGCAAAATTAAAAGAATCCTTATTTATGTTAACCATCTTGATGTAAGCATTCCAAATTGTATATAAAATCAGCATATTGTACCCTATAAATCAGGCATCCTGGAACTTTTTAAACAGGGGACCAATTCGCTGTCCCTCAGACCACTGGAGGGCTGGACTATCGTTTAAAAAAAAAAACTATGAACAAATTCCTATTCACACTGCACATATCTTATTTTGAAATAAAAAACAAAACAGGAACAAATACAATTCGCACTGCTGCGTGTGGCCTGCAGGCCATAGTTTGAGGACCCCTGCTATAAATGCATTAATGTACACAGTTATTTATTTAAAAAATAAATGGAAATAATAGAAATTATACCTTGTATCTTCTCAGAATACAAGGCAATAAAGGTAGAACTAAACTCCAACAAAAACGGTCATCCCCACAGAAAGACTTTGAAATTAAACAACCTTATGTTGAATGATTGTTGGATTCAGGAAGTAATAAAAGAGGAAATCATTAAATTCCTCCAACATAACAACAATGAAGACACAAATCACAAAAAACGGTGGGATACAGCAAAAGCAGTCTTAAGAGGAAAACTGATTGCATTAGATGCCTACATTCAAAAAACAGAAAGAGAGGGCATCAACAAACTCATTAACCTGGCTCAAGCGGCTAAGGCTCCAGCTACATACACCTGAGCTGGTAGGTTCAAATCCAGCGGGGCCTGCCAAACAACAATGACAACTACAACCAAAAATCAGCCGGGCGTTGTGGCGGGCACTTATACTCCCAGCTACTTGGGAGGCGGAGACAGAAGAATTGCTTGAGCCTAGGAGTTGGAGGTTGCTGTGAGCTGTGATGCCACCGCACTCTACCCAGGGCAACAGCTTGAAACTCTGTTTCAAAAAAAAAAAAGGCTGGGCACAGTGGCTCCCGCCTATAATCCTAGCATTCCAGGAGGCTGAGGTGAGTGGACTACTGGAGCTCAGGAGTTTGAGTTCAGCCTGAGCAAGAGTGAGAGATTCCATCTCTACTAGAAGTAGAAAAACTTGCGAGGCATTTTGGTGCACATCTGTAGTTCCAGCTACTTGGGAGAATGGGTCAAGAGGATTGTTTGAGGTTGCTATGATCTATGAGAGGACACGCCACTCCACCCAAGGGCGACAAAGTGAGCCTCTGTCTCAAAAAAACTCATGAACCATCTTATGGAATTAGAGAAGAACAATCTAATCCCAAACCCAGCAGAAGAAAAGAAATAACCAAAATTAAATCAGAGATTAATGAAATCGAAAACAGGAATCATTCACACAATTAAAGAAACAAAAAGTTGATTTTTCAAAAAAACAAAATCAGTAAACCTTTGGCCAGATTAACTAGAAACAGAAAAGTAAAATCTCTAATAATCTCTATCAGAAATCATAAAGGGGAAATAACAATAAATGCCACAGAGATACAAGAGATCATCTCTGAGTATAAGAAACTCTATGCCAAGAAATTTGACAATGGGGAGGAAATGGATCAATACCTGAAACACACCCTCTTCCTAGACTTTATGAAGAAATAGATCTCTTCAACAGACCGATTTCAAGAACTGAGATGGAAAAAAACAATATAAAATCTCCCAACAACAACAACAAAAAGCCCTGGTCCAGATGACTTCACACCAGAATTCTATCAAAGAAAAGCTTATACCCATACTGCAAAAATTATTCCAAAAAATTAAGAAAAAAGGAATCGTCCCTCAACACATTCTACGAAACAAACCTGATACCAAAACCAGGAAAAGACCCAACTACAAAGAATTTCAGACCAATTTCACTGATGAATATATAAATGTAAAAATTCTCAATAAAATCCTAGCCAGCAGATTACACCAAATATTTAAAAAATCATTCATCGTGATCAAGTAGATTTCATCCCAGGGATGAAAGACTGCTTTAACATATGCAAGCCCATAAACGTAATTCACCATATCAACAGAAGCAAAAACAAAGACCATATGATCCTCTCAACAGATGAAGAAAAAGGAATTGATAAAATTCAGCATACTTTTCTAATTAGAACACTTAAGAATTTTGGCATAGCTGGCACATTTCATAATCTGATCAAACACATCTACAATAAACCCGCAGCCAATATTATACTAAATGGAGTAAAACAAAAAGCTTTTCCACTTAGAACCGCAACCAGATATGGTTGACTTCTATCGCCACTACTATTCAACACAGTGCTAGAAATTCTAGCCAATACAGTCAGGCAAGAGAAAGAAATAAAGGGCATCCAAATAGGTGCAGAGGAGGTCAAACTCTCATTCTTTGTTGATGATACAATCTTATGATTAAAGACTTAACCATAAGATGCCTGGAAGTACTCAAAAAATACAGCAATGTCTCAGGATGTAAAATCAATGGCCACCATATCAAATCAGTACAGTACCTCATAAATGCATCAATGTACACAGTTATGACTTAATAAAGAAAAAAATTTTTGAAGAAAAGAGATAAAAATTTAAAAAAGAAAAATCAATGTCCACAAATCAGTAGTCTTTGTATATGCCAATAACAGCCAAGATGAGAAGCTAATCAAGGACACAATTTCTTTCAAAGTAACTTGAAAAAAAAAAAAAAATACCTAGGAATATACATTAAAAAAGAGGAGAAGAGCTTGGTGCCTGTAGAACAGTGGTTACAGTACCAGCCACAAACACGGAGGCTGGCAGGTTCAAACCAGAACAGTGACAACTGCAACAAAAAAGTAGTGGGACATTGTGATAGGCACCCTAGTCCCAGCTACTTGGGGAAGCTACAGTAAGAGAATGACTTAAGCCCAGAGTTTGAGACTGCTGTGAGCTGTGACATCACAGCTCTCTACTGAGGATGACATAGTGAGACTCTCTCACAATAAAAAAAGAAAAAAAGAGGTGAAGGACCTCTACAAAGAAAATTACAAAACTCGGCTTACACAGTATGGCCGGCAACATTAGCTAGCGCTCGCTCTACTCTCTCTAACAGGGAAGCAGCGGACTACAAGAGACTGAACTGTATCTGCCTCTATTTCCAACAGACTCACATTCAACTTTCGCTCACAAAAAGAAGCCAGGGAAATTTTATTAGTCCTTTTTTTAAAAAAAGTTAACATAAAATTATAGCAAAAAAAGGAACCTGAACTTTAGTAACACAGCTGGAACAATCTGCAGCGGCAGGAGAAGAGGTTTAACTTAGTTGATTTTCTGCGGTTGTTGGTTGTTCGCTAGTCACAGTGATGGAAGCTGCACATTTTTTCGAAGGGACGGAGAAGCTGCTGGAGGTTTGGTTCTCGCGGCAGCAACCTGACGCAAACCGAGGATCTGGGGATCTTCGCACTATCCAGAGTGAGAGCAGCATGTCTGTCTCCAAGAGACGTTTCATTTTGGAGACATGTGGTACCACCCTCCTGCTGAAAGCACTGGTTCCCCTGTTGAAGCTTGCTAGGGATTACAGTGGGTTTGACTCAGTTCAAAGCTTCTTTTATTCTCGTAAGAATTTCATGAAGCCTTCTCACCAAGGGTACCCACACCGGAATTTCCAGGAAGAAATAGAGTTTCTAAATGCAATTTTCCCAAATGGAGCAGCATATTGTATGGGACGTATGAATT
>CAUYON010182150.1:0-16230 GCA_963573935.1 Arctocebus calabarensis | reverse complement strand
TGATGCCTGAACGTGCGTGTGGATGCCGAGCTGCTCCACTCCCAGCTGCAGTAATGAGGGAGAAGGGAGCCTAAAGTAACTGGGCTGAGACTTCAGAATGTGGAGTTTGAGTTTAGTCAAATTAACTGTCTGTTGAGAGAGCAATAATCTATGCTCCCATGTTTCCGTCATGAGAATGGAAGAGAATTCAGTCTATGGTGAATATTATTCCCCCTGTCAGATGATATCAATGGGATGAGGAGAAGTCAAGTGTTTTACTCAAAGTCTTACAACTCACTAGGGGTGGGTGAGGGAGCTGCACCCCTGATCTAGGACCTGAGGGTCCTGCCTTAGCCACTCTTCTGCTAGAGAGGAATATTTTCTGTGATGCCACCCAAGGGGTCTGCTGGGTTAGATTTCTCCCCCCAGGAGCTTGCTTTTCTCTTTATGGAAAAATTTTTAAACTAACAAAAGGAAGATCGCAAGGAAAAAAATCAACCAACCAACAAAACAAGAGACTTGAGCACTGCAAGTACCACAGAACTGAACATCAGTTAGAGATGAATATGAAAATGGAAATAGAATGGGATTGTGAGGGGCACTGGTGTCAGGCCCAGTCTGAATGGAAGCTGCTGGCTACAAAGTGTTGCAAAACTCTGTGTATCTTTAAGCGGATGAACTCATAGACAGTAACGAGGGGGAAGGATGGAACAGGGAGCACCAGTGGAGGAAGCATGATGAGAGAGGTGGAGAGGGAACAGTGGTCAGGAGGATGGAAATGCAGATATGGGTGGGTTGGAACAATGCTGCTATGTTGTGTGTCTCTACCTCATTTCTCAATAGTGGCTCAAGGTCAACTCAGAGAGAATACCAGTTGATACAGTTTCTTGCTGACTTCTGTGTGTTGGACTTTAGTCTTTGGTACAGAACACTTCTGTATGTGTTAATACTGAATGTACAGTCTTAATATTCTTACCTTATTTTATGGGAATAGTAAATGAGTCTCTGATTCATATAACATTCTGAAGAAGAGAAACTCACTATACTATCAGAAAACAGCTCAGTAGTAGCCTGGCAGCTGGGTGCGTGGGGTGGGAGGGAAAGCTTCCTACAGGACACAGGGAATCTGCATGGACAGTGGAAATATTCACTGATTTGATGCTGGCAACGGTTTCATGGGTACAGAGGTGTGCAAGAATTCTCACTTGTTCTTTATACCTCAGTAAAGCTGTATGTAGAGTGGCAATGGGGGAAGACAAAGTCCATAGTTGTCTAAGCCTTGTCAGGGTCCCTCAGCCCCAGTGAAGGGCATGGCAGGCCCCTGACTCGGTGACAGTGGCTCACTGAGCACAGACGTCTGCAGCAGGGGCGCCCCTGGTGAGCAGGGTGTGGCCTGACGCTGTCTCCGTCTCTTTATACCCTCCTGAGACTGCACACACTGTCGGGTTACTCAGACCATTCCCCAGAACCCACAAACATCACAGGAGGGAAGTGGCTGCCAGCTCTATGTATGTCTTGCTCCAAAGAGATGTCCTGTCTTACAGGCCACACCCAGCTTACCAGGGATCACCCCTGCTGCAGACGTCTGTGTTCAGTGAGCCACTGTCACCAAGTCAGGGGCCTGCCATGCCTTTCACTGGGGCTGAGGGACCCTGACAAAGCTTAGACAATCTATGGACTTTCTGTGTCTTCCCCCAGCCAGGAGAGACCACTGAGATCACCTCTGTTAGAGGCTGTGTGGGCAGGGTCACCTGTGTGATGTTCAGAGACACTCTTTCCCTACCCCCGGCTCCTGGACTGAAAGCTAGGGCCCAGTCAGGACTCTCGGCCCCTCAGCCTGTAGGGGCAGAGGTAGGAATGTGACAAACTGTTCCTGCGTCCAAAGGCAGGATCTTCTGTGTGAGATTGAGCCTTTTACTGGGGAAAAAAGCAGGCAACATCAAAAGTTCTCAATGAACCACACCCTCACACTTTCTCAGGTGCCATCCAAGTTCTGAAACCTGCCTGTGAGGGTCACCCCACGCAGAGCATGATTGTGTGATGTGTGTGTAGGAAGCAGGGACCACACATAGGCAAAGACCCTGAACATTTATCTTGAACTCTTAATACCAAAATGACTCAACTTCTCCGAGTCCAGCTGCCAGGAGTCCAGGTGGGGGACGGTGCCACTATGAAGGGAAAGAGCAGGGGAGGGCACAGGACCCTCCACCCCAGGCTGGCTTGAGCCTCAGCGAAGTCCACCCCTTTGAAGCTGGGTGCCCATGACCCCTCTCAGCCTGCTGTCTGGTCTCTGTCCTCACACTCCGTATTTCCCCTCAGCTCCGAAGCAGCCCAGAGCTTAAGCGAAGCTGTGCTGAGGCCTGAGGGAAACCTCTGTCCTGCCCAGCTCCTCACCTGCCCTCTCAGTGTCTGGGGTCTGAGCCATCATAAAACACTCACCAGGGAAGATCTCATGGCTGGAACTGGCAGCAGGACCATGGCCATCAGTAGACATGGGCCATCTGGAGCCCAAGCAGGAGTGTTTCTTTTGAGTCCCTGATTTCACCTCCCTCTGGAGCTGCAATTACCACGTCACCTGTTGAGGCTCTTCTGCAGAGGGACTGTGGGCACTTGGGAAGAAGCTATGAATGTTTGTTCCAGGACAAGTCCGCAGTTCTGGGGATTATTCAGACATGAGCTAATCAGCACCAGGTGCAGCTGGGAGAAAAACTTTCCCGAGGCCACTGCAGTGAGCTCTGTGCCCAAGGGGTGGAAGAGGGTAGGCAAGACCTTCTCAGCGCCGCCCTGGGATGGCCCCACCAGGGGATACGAAGTGGATTCTCATTTCCAAGTTCTGTTCCTCCGCAGACTCACAGTGATGCCATCTGTCATATTCATGCTCCACCCTGACTCCGGTGTTTCACCATTAAGGATACAACCTCTGCCCGGGGTGGGGGTGACCTAGATATTGGAACAGTGTGACATGATCCTATTCTCATATCCTTGCAGGAGCCCTGGGAATTCTTACCAGTCCCACACACCCCTCAGGCATTCCTAAATTTGTGTTTTGGAACTGTCCTGAGGACAAGGCAGCACAGACAACAAAATTGACTCCATTTGTCACTTCTGGAAGTGCTTCTACCCTAATTCTGAGTCCCTGCTCTGAGTAATGAAGCAATTCCTGTAGTCCCATTTCCCCTTTCATTCCTGCTGCTGCTCAGGATTTGTGGATTTGTGGGGGGGGGAGTGTTTCTTTATACACTTTAGCTGTACTTATTCTTCTATTTCTTTTGGATAAGTCAGGTTAGGTACTATTTATATCCCTCTGTAGAGTAAAACAATGAGATTTTTATTCTTACCCTATGTTTTCCTTTGCTCCCCTTATCTCTAAATCTATTTAGTCCTATAATTTCTACATTGTCATTGTTTTCATGCTTATATTAGGGTATATAAAGTAAATTTCAATAATTACATGCTTATTTATGTCTATGGTTAACTGGATTCAATGCTTAAGCTCTGTTCTGTTGCTATTATTTATTTGTCTTTCATGGGTGAAGTCATGTTTCAGCAATTTCTTCATGATGTTTCCATGAGTGATATCCCCTCAGTTCTGGTATGCTCTGTGATGGTGAATGTTGATAGTTAGCATACTTATTTAGTAGAGACCAATATCATTGTCTTATTGAGCCCTCTTATTCAATGACCAATCTACTTCTTCCTTTATTTTGGTCTTCTGTAAGATCTCTCAGTAAAATGGATATATGTCTTTCAAATTCCCTATGATAATTTTTCCTGTCAAAAATGTTCTGCTGAGTGTCGGACACCATGAGAACATTTTACATATTGACTGTGTACCTAGAAATCCTACCGGACGTTTGCATTGTTCTATATGCCTGTCTGTGATTTCTGCTTTCTGTGCCAGGAAACATATTACCTGCAATAATGACAGTTTTGCTAATATTTCCCAATTTAAAAACCCTTTATGTTTTACTATTTTTGTTCTATGTTGGTGAGGATATTTAGGGACTGTTTAGCAGAAATAGCAATGATGGATGCATGTGCTTCATCACTGAACAGCTAAGCGACATAAAGTTTTAACATTAAATGTGATATTAGCTGTAAAGTTTCAGTAGCTAACATTAAAGTTTTAGAAGATTTAAGCATTTTCAAATAAATGTTATGGATATTTATAATTTTTTGCATCTCATTGATTTTTAGTACTGATATTTGTTACTAGTGTTGATAAACTATTAGTATTATTAGATTTGTTATTATGTCAATTATGCAATTTTTTTCCCTTTAACTTCTGAAAAAAGAGTTAGTTTAATGACATTTCCTTAACAAAGTTTTAAAGTACAACATTCCAAGGCACAGTCTTAACAAATGTTCAAAAGATGAACATCTGTGCAGTGCAAACACAGCCCAGACCCAGAGCTGGAATGTTGCTGACATCTTAGAAGCCCCAAGTGTCCTTTCTAAGTCACATTTCTTACGTCCCTCCTAAAGACAACAGTTATCATGATATTTGTAGCAATGGCTTCATTGTTTTCTTTATACTTTTGCCATTTTTATATGCATTCCTAGACAATATGGTTGTGTTTTTAACCTCACTTACATTAAGTAATGATTCACATAGTATAAAATGTGCATATTTAATAAACAGCTTGATAAATTTGCACATAGGTATACTCCTGTGTAACCACCTATTCTAGCAAGATAGAGTTTATTTCCATCACCGCAAAAAGGACCCTCAAGCTCCTTCCTGGTCTGTATTTCACCACCTACAGGAACTGAGCCTTTGCCCCAAGAGTGACCAGTGTCATCTTTGTGGTGACCAAAGGTGCTCACGACCATTGTAACATGTTCACGTTATGCTTGTAAATAAATTAGCACTTTTACTGTTAAAACAAAAAAAAAAGAAGAAAAAATTGGCCTGGGAGAATACTTTATGAGGAGGACACCCTGGGCAATTGAAGCAACATCCAAAATACACTACTGGGATCTGATAAAATTAAAAAGTTTCTGCACTGCCAAGAACACACTAAGTAAAGCAAATAGACAGCCCTCAGAATGGGAGAGGATTTTTACGAGTTATATTTCCAACAAAGGTCTAATAACCAGAATCCACAGAGAACTCAAACTTATGACTAAGAAAAAAACAAGTGATCTCACTTCATTGTGGTCAAGAGACATGAACCGAAGCTTCTCTGAAGAAGACAGGCACATGGTTTACAGACACATGAAAAAATGCTCATCATCTTTAATCATCAGAGAAATGCAAACCAAAACTACTCTGAGATACCATCTAACTCCTGTAAGAGTAGCCCACATCACAAAATCCCACAACTACAGATGTTGGCATGGACGTGGGGAAAAGGGCACACTTCTGCACTGCTGGTGGGAGTGCAAGCTAGTACATTCCTTTGGAAGGAAGTTTGGAGAACTCTTAGGGATCTAAATATATACCTACCATTTGATCCTGCAATTCCTCTTCTAGGTGTAAATCCAAAGGACCAAAAATCACTTGACAATAAAGATATTTGGACCAGATTGTTGATTGCAGCTCAATTCATAATTGCCAAGTCATCGAAAAAGCCTAAGTGCCCATCGACCCATGAATGGATTAATAAATTGTGGTATGTGTATACCATGGAATACTATGCAGCATTAAAAAAAATGGAGACTTTACCACTTTTATGTTTACATGGGTGGAGGTGGAAAATATTCTTCTTAGTAAAGTATCTCAAGAATGGAAAAAAATATCCAATGTATTCAGTACTACTTGTGAAAACAATTTATAATCACTCACACTTGCATATGAAAATGAAACACAACTATAGCCTAGGATAAGGGAGGTAAAGAGAAGGAGAGGGGGTTGATTGATAGAGGGAGGGTTAGTAGGGGGACCATACCTATGGAGCATATTGCAAATACAAGTTGGATCTATCAGGTATAGAACACAAATGTCTTAATGCTGTAATTGGGTAAATCTATGTTGATTAGTAGCATGTAAGCACTCCAATTTGTACAAATAATCAACACCTCAAATCCCATAATGGCATAAATGTATGTAAGATCTATATACAAATGACTTAATAAAAAAAAGATAAATAAATCATTATCTCTCATGAAAGTAAGTGCACATATTTGAAGCTAAATATTGAAAACTCAAATCTAGCAATATATAAAATTTATTTATGTGTGTATATACTACATCACAACCACAGTGATTTAGGATAGTCATTTAACATTCAAAAATTTATCAATCATTTGATCATTTTTGATCAATCCTTCCACATTAATAAAAAAAGAGAGAAAGAAAATCTCTGACTATGAAGGAAGAAAAAATCATTTTAAACTATGTTAGTGAGATATGAATGACATATAAAAAGCTGTACATATTTAGGCTTGGTGCCCGTGGCTCAAGTGGCTAAGGTGCCAGCCACATACACCTAAGCTGGTGGGTTCGAATCCTGGGCCTGCTAAACAACAATGATGGCTGCAACCCAAAATTAGCCAGGCTTTGTGGCAGGCGCCTATCCTCCCAGCTACTTGGGAGGCGGAGGCAGGAGAAGCACTTAAGGAGCTGGAGGTTGCTATGAGCTGTGATGCCATGGCACTCTACCCAGGGTGACAGCTTGAGGCTCTGTGTTAAAAAAAAAAAAAAAAAAGCTGTACATATTTAATGAACATATTTCAATGAGTTGGGAATAAGTATACTTTTATGCAACCACTACTACCATCCAGCCCATAAATGCATCCATCAGCTCTCAAAGTTTCCTTTTGTCCCCTTTATATATATATTATTGCTTTGGTGTGTTTTCTGTAGTAAGAACACTTCACATAAACATATTTAAATTGTGAGAGTTATATTTTAATTGTGGGATTCATGAGCTGATAAGTTGTAGATGAGATTTAGGGCTTTGAATTGATGCTGTGATGAGTTGACACTTTTGGAGATGCTGAGGTGTTGAGATGAGGGAAGCACAATCTCATGAGCAGTACAATGGTTATGAGCAGTACAATGGTCCCCCAAAGGAATACACATCCTATTCCCTGGAATGTGTGAGTACACTCCATTCCATAGCAAAGGGGAATTAGCTGGCAGATAAAGTTGTTAATAATTGATATTAGAATAGGGAGATGTTCCTGGATTGTCTCAATAGATACAATGAGCTTCAATGTGGAAGGAGGAGGCTTAAAAGTCAGTGTTACAGGAGTTTGAAGTGACAAAGGCTCACTATCCATGGGCTGAGGCCATGAGCCAAGGAATGAGCTTCTGGGAGCTGGAAAAGGCAAGAAAACTGATTCTTCTCTAGAGCCTCCAGAAAGGAACACTCCTCGAACTTATTAAGTATCATTTTGGACTTCAGACCTTCAAAACTGTAAGATAATAAATTGGCATCATGCTGAAGCCACTGAATTTCTGGTAATTTGTTACAGCAGCAACAAAAAATTAATACACCTGCATCAGCTTCTCCCCATTAATTTTGGAGGAAGGATCATTAGTTGTGGGGGAAGCTAATCTAGAATACAAAGAGCTGTAACAGCCAAACCTAATATGTGGTTCTTAACTATATCTTGGCTTGATATGCCTTCAGCAAAAGATACTTTGGGGAATTATTAAGTAAGTTGAATACAGATTGGGCAGTATATGACATTAAGGAATTACTATTTTTATTATGTTTCATGGTAACTGAAGCCATGAAATGTTCTCTGCAGTAAGATCGGAGGTGAAAGACCTGGGAAGTAAGAGAGGGAGGGAGGGAAGGAAGGAGGCAGGAAGGGAGAGAGACAGACAGACAGACAGACACAGACAGAGAGGTGCTGCTAACAGGGGAATCAGCCACATCTCAGCCCAGAATCATAACATGCAAGCTCTCTGCTGCTATGCCCAACCTTGCCTGTGCCAAACCTCCTCCACTGAAAGTCACTGGCCATCAGGAAGGGAAACATGATCGTCCAGAATGACCTCAGCACATGAACAACTGGGAGATTGGAGCCAGGGGCTGACATACAGATTGATAACAGCCTTTGCCTCACTACCCAGCCATGAGCCTGGACATGAAGCCGTGTCCACCTAGATGAAGAAGCCCCTTTTCTTAACCTTGGTCTAGAGGACAAGGAGAAGGATCTTGGGACTTAGGAAGGCCATGGGAAATCTGGACAGGGAGATTTTAGGAGCTGGTGCTACCTGCTTCACCTTAGCCTGTATTTTCTGCCTTTCGGATTTGTCTCACATTAGATTTCCCTACACAGTCTCCCCTCACTGATTATCAGACTCTGACCTCCTCTCACTCTCAGCACCTACTGTAGGCATGTGCTATTGAGTGGCCCATCATTGGTCCAAGGAGGGTCACCAGGGTCCACCTCCTCACCTCTGCCCTCCAACCCCAGAGAGTCACTGGGACTAGTCCAGAGAAAGGAGACTGTGCTTAGAAAACTGTAGCATCAATGGCTGCCTTTGTGGACTACTATCACAGGGCTCAGAGGGAGGGAGGCCTGAAACATCTCCGGCTTTGTACCCTGTTGGTGAGGGCTGCAGGCAACCAGCATCACCCTCCTTGGAGAGATGGAATGAGTCAGCACAGAATCTGGTTGGACCAAATTTTTTTAGCTTCTATCAGAGATATTTAACAAAGAGATTGAAATAATTTTTTTTTTAAGAGACAGAGTCTCACTTGGTCATCCTCGGTAGAGTGCGGTGGCATCACAGCTCACAGCAACCTCCAGCTCTTGGGCTTGGGCGATTCTCTTGCCTCAGCCTCCCGGGTAGCTGGGATTATAGGCGCCCGCCACAATGCCTGGCTATTTTTTTGTTGCAGTTTGGCCAGGGCTGGGTTTGAACATGGGGCCAGTACATGGGGCCAGCGCCCTACTCAGTGAGCCATAGGCACTGCATGAGACTGAAATAATTTTAAAAATAAAATAATTTATCCTGGAGGTGAAAGATTAAATTGAAAAACTGAAAAATGAATTAGAATGTCTCAATAATGGAATTTATGAAGCAGAAGAATGAATGAGCTTGAAGACAGACTATTTGAAAATACACAGAGAAGAAAAAAAGAGAATTTGAAACAATGAAGTACGTTGATCATTGGTCCAGGTACCATCATTGGTACATGATCAAAAATAGGCTCAAAGTTGCAAATCTGGGCACTATTGTTTGTTTGTTTTTTGAGACAGAGCCTCAAGCCGCTGCCCTTGGTAGAGTCCTGAGGCATCACAGCTCACAGTAACCTTCAACTCCTGGGCTTAAGCAATTCTCTTTCCTCAGCGTCCAAAGTAGCTAGGATTACAGGCACCCACCACAACACCTGGCTATTTTTTTGGTTGTAGTTGTCATTGTTGTTTGGCAGGCCCAGGCTGAATTCGAACCCACCAGCTCTGGTGTATGTGGCTGGCACTTTAGCAGCTTGAGCTACAGGTGTGGAGCCAGCACTATTGGTGTTAAAAAGGATGTACAGAAAGAGACTATTCAATGGTAAAAAGTATATTTAATGAATCATTAACAGAGAACTTGAACTTGAAGGAGAAAGAAGAAAATAACATACAAAAGAGCTGTAAAACACAGGGCAGCAGACCTGTCAGGGGAAACCTTATAAGCCAGGATGGAGTGGGATGACAGAGTCAAAGTATCAAAGGAATAAAAGTATCTGGGAAGATCAGGTGTACCTATTTATTTGGTCCAAAATGGGTGGAGAGAGTTAGGAAAGGAGACTGTCTTGGTGTTTTCATGGTGTTGAGGGGTAGAACAGGAGTGAGGGTTCCCAGGCATTGTTTGAATTTCCCAACCACACCAAGGAGGGAATGGCCATGTTTTCTCAACAGAGTGACCAGGTGTGGAGCAGAAGGGGACAGGGACTGTGAAGGCTAACAGCTGCCAGCAATCAGACATCCAAAATACTGAATCTGTTTCTTTATTACAGAAGATATTTCCACAGTCCAAATGATTTAATTTTGAATGGCTCTGATTTTTAGAAAGTGGGTACATATTTCATTCAGGAGTAATGTTTTATTGCCCTGTGAAAACCATTAGGTGTTTGGTATAATAAGATTTAGGATATCTCAAACATGCAAGTAGGATGAGTGAAAAAATCATTTGAGAATACTATTATATTTGGCAGTTTATCATAAAGTTAAAGAAGGGCATACTCATATGAGTGAATGTGTCCACAATAAAGATTTCTCCCAAAATGTTCATAGCAAATTTATCCATAATCACCTATATCTAGAAACTTCCCTAATGTTATCAAAAAGAGAATGAATCAATCAAGTGTGGTACGCTCATAAAATGGAACACACTTCGGCAATAAAGAAGGAGCTACTGATGACGCACAACAGCAGAGTTGGATCTTAGAAGCATTCCACTGAGGACAAGAAACCAGACACTTAGGAAATTAATATGGTGTGCTTCATGAGGTTCAAGATCAGGCAAAACTATGATGATAGAGGTCAAGAGTATTTCCTGTAATCCTAGCACTCTGGGAGACACCTCCAGTAAAAATAGTGGTTTGTTGTGGCGGGGCGCCTGTAGTCCCAGCTACTCCGGAGGCTGAGGCAAGAGAATCGCTTCAGTCCAGG
Source organism: Arctocebus calabarensis (assembly GCA_963573935.1). Classification (NCBI taxonomy): domain Eukaryota; kingdom Metazoa; phylum Chordata; class Mammalia; order Primates; family Lorisidae; genus Arctocebus; species Arctocebus calabarensis. Next base: position 5,688 of record CAUYON010182150.1, on the reverse strand, counting down.
AGTCTGATGTTGCTGTGAGTTGTGTGCCATGGTACCTTACTGACAAAGCGAGACTCTTTCTCGAAGAAAAAAACAAAAACAAAAAAATGAACAGACTATTTCCTGCTGGTGATGCAATATGAACCAGGAAGGAGCAGGAGGTCCTTAGTATGGGGATGGAAACAGACTTTATCCTGCTAGAATAGGTGGCTGCACAGGAAAATGCTTATGCGCATATTCATGAACCTGTTTATAAAATGTGCACATTTTATGGTTTGTGAATTACTACTTAATGTAAATGAGGGAAAACACAACAATGTTGTGCAGGAATGCATATACAAGGGTAAAACTACAAGACAACAAGGAAGCTATTGCTACAAATATCAACGATGACCACTGTCTTTAGGAGGGATGAGGAAATGTGACTTAGAAAAGATACTTGGGCCTACAGAGTGTCAGTCACATTCCATCTCTGGATGGAATGTGTTTGCACTACACAGATGTTCAAATTGTAGATATTCATTATTCTGTGCCTTGGGATGTCTTCCTTTAAAACTTTTGTTACAGAAAAGTCATTGCTAACATAATTGTTTTCAAAAGTTAAAGAAAATAATCCTATGATCATCATAACAAATCTAATAATCAATATTAATGGTTTATCAACACTTTTTTAGTGTTGATATATCAACCAAGACCTAGAAAATCTTTCTATAGGAATCAACAGTTATTACTTTTTTAAATGCTTAAATTTTCTTCAACTTAATCAGTATTAGCTACCAAAACTCTGCAGCTAATTTCACATTGAATGGTAAAACTTTAAATATGTTGCCTAGTTGTTCAGCAATGACACACACATGTGTCATCGCTATTTCTGCTAAACACTCTGCTAGGTATCCTCACCAGCACAGTGCACAAATAATAAAGTATAATGGGTGTAAAAATTGGGAAATTTTAGCAAAACAGTCATTATTTGCAGGTAATATGTTTCCTTACACAGAAAGACATAAGAATCTACAGATAGGCGTGTAGAATAACGAGGAAATCCAGTAGGATTGCTGGATATGTTGTCAACACGTAACTTCAGTAGAGTGCTGGGCACCAGCAACCAGCAGAACCTACTTTTATTTTTTTTTTTATTTTTTGGAGAGACAGTGTTTCACTCTATGGCCCTCGATAGAGTACCATGGTGTCACACAGCTCACAGCAACCTCCAGCTCTTGGGCTTAGGTGATTCTCTTGCCTCAGCCTCCCGAGTAGCTGGGACTACAGGCACCTGCCACAACGCCCAGCTATTTTTTTGTTTGGGAGTTCAGCTGGGGCTGAGTTTGAACCCGCCACCCTCGGTATATGGGGCCAGCGCCCTACTCGCTGAGCCACAGCCACTGCCCTACTTTTATTTTAGTTTGTTTTTTGTTTTTTTTTTTTTTTGAGACAGAGTCTCAAGCTGTTGCCCTGGGTAGAGTACCACGGCATCATAGCTCACAGAACCTCCAGCTATTGGGGTCAAGCAATCCTCTTGCTTCAGTTTCTTTTTCCACTTGCCTCAGCCTCCCATAGTGCTAGGATGATAGGTGTGAGCCACTGCGCCCGCCTGCAGAGCGTTTTTGACAATAACTATGATCATAAGAGAAGTTGGAAGACTTATACCACTTTACTGGAAGATCTTGAAGAAGACCAAATTAAAGGAAGAAGTAGATTAGTAATTGAATAAGAGGGATCAATATGACAATGATATTGGCCTCCAATAAATAAGTCTGTCAGTTATCAACATTCAAACATCATAGAGCAGGCAAGAACTGAGAGGATATCATTCCTGTGAACATCGTGAAGAAATTACTGAAACGTGATTTCACCTGTGAAAGACAAACAGATAAATAGTAGCAACAGAACTGAGCTTAAGTATCGAATCCAGTTAACCATAGACGTAAATAAGCATGTAATTATTGAAATTTGCATTAAAGATCCTAATATAAGCATGAAAATAATGACAGTGTAGAAATTATAGGACTAAATAGATTTAGAGATAAAGGGGGCAAATGAAAAGGTAGTGTAAGAACAAAAATCTCATCATTTTACTCCATGAAGAGGGATAAGTGGTACTTAAACTGACTTATCCAAAAATATAGAAGAATAAGTACAGCTAAAGTATATAAAGAACCCCCCCCCCCAAAAAAAAAAATCCACTAGTCCTGGGCAGCATCAGGAATGAAAGGGGAAATGGGACTACAGGAATTGCATCATTACTCAGAGCAGGGACTCAAAATTAGGGTAGTACTTTCGGAAGTGACAAATGGAATCCTTTTTGTTGTCTGTGCTGCCTTGTCCTCGGGACAGTTCCAAAACACGAATTTGGGAATGCCTGAGAGGTGTATGTGGAACTGGTAGTAGCCTATAATTCCCAAGGCTCCTACAAGGATATGAGAACAGCATTGTGTCACACGGTTCCAGTATCTCGGTCACCCCCACCCCAGGCAGATGTTGTGTCCTTAACAGTGAACCACCAGAGCTCAGGGTGGAGCATGAATATGACAGATGGCATCACTGTGAGCCTGAGGAGGAACAGAACTTGGAAATGAGATTCTACTTTGCATCCCCTGGTAGGGCCATCCCAGCGCGGTGCTGAGAAGGTCTTGTCTACTTTTTTCCCCACCTCGGGCACAGAGCTCACTGCAGTGACCTCGGGAAAGTCTTCCTCCCAGCTGCACCTGGTGCTGATTAGCTCATGTCTGAATAATCCCCAGGACCTGCTGACCTGTCCTGGAACAAACATTCACAGCTTCTTCCCAAGTGCCCACTGTCCCTCTGCAGAAGAGCCTTGCAGGTGACATGGTAATTGCAGCTCCAGGGGGAGAAGAAATCAGGGACTCAAAAGACTCATACCTGCTTGGGCTCCAGATGGCTGGTGTCTACTGATGGCCACAGTCCCACTGGCAGTTCCAGCCATGAGATCGTTCCTGGTGAGTGTTTTATGATGGCTCAGACCCCAAACACTGAGAGGGCAGGTGAGGAGCTGAGCAGGACAGAGGTTTCCCTCAGGCCTCAGCACAGCTTCGCTTAAGCTCTGGGCTGCTTCGGAGCTGAGGGGTGAAGGGGAGGTGAGGACAGAGACCCAATAGCAGGAAGGGAGTGGTCATGGGCACCCAGCTTCAGAGGGGTGGACACTGCTGAGGCTTGAGCCAGCCTGGGGTGGAAGGTCCTATGCCCTCCCTTGCTCTTTCCCTTTAGGGTGGCACTGTCCACCACCTGGACTCCTGGCAGCTGGACTCAGAGAAGTTGAGTCATTTTGGTATTTAGAGTTCAGGGTAAATGTTCAGGGTCCTTGGCTGTGAGTGCTCCCTGCTTCCTACACACACATCTCACATACATGCTCTGCATGGGGTGACCTTCACAGGCAGGTTTCAAAACGTGGATGGCACCTGAGAAACAGTGTGGGTGTGGTTTGTTGAGGGATTTTGACGTCATCCACTTTTTTTCCCCATTGAAAGGCTCAGCGTCACACTGAGGGTCCAGCCATTGGAGTCACATTTCTGCCTCTGCCCCTACAGGATGAGGGGTCAAGAGTACTGACTGGGTCTAGCTTCCCAGCCTGGGAGCCAGGGGTAAGGAGAGAGATTCTGTGAATTTCATATAGGTGTCATTGCCTACAAAGTGGTCTTCATGGTCTCTTCTAGCTGACTCCAGGACATCACTTTGGTGCAAGACAGGTGAGAGCCAGGTAGCCACTGCTACCAACTGCTACTCTGTGTCTGTGTGATTGGAGTGATTTCCCTCTTTGGCAATATTTTTAGGTTCTAGGGAGTGATCTGAACAACCCCACTGTGTACGCAATCTGGGGAGGGTATAAAGAGACAGAGACAGCATCAGGCCACATCCTGCTCACCAGGGCCTGCTTGCTACAGGTGTCTATGCTGAGTGAGCAGCTATCACCATTTCAGGGCCTGCTCTGCCCTTCACTGGGGTGGAAGGACCCTGACAAATGTTGGAAGTACGTATGGACTTTTCTCTGCCCAGTTGTCCTCCCTCTTTGCTAAATACAGAGCTTTACTGAGATGTAAAGGACAAGTGTAGACTTTGGAATTCTTTGCACACTTCTATACCCATGAACCTATTGCCATTATCAGAAGAGTGAATATATCCACGGTCCCTGCAGATTCCCTGTGTCCTGTGGGGAAGCCTTCTTTCCCACCCACCCCCAGCCACTAGGCTATTACTGAGATGCTTTCTGTTACTCTAAATGAGTTTGTAGTTTTTAGAATGTTATAAATCTGAGCATCACTTTCTATCCACATAAAATAAGAATATCATCTGACACTGGACATCAGTATTAACATACATGACAGTCCTGCACCCGGACCTAAAGGCCAACACACAGAAAGCCATCAATAAACTGTATGGATTGGTACTTTCTCCGCTTGGACCTTGAGCCGTTTATTGGGAAATGGGTTAGGCGCACAGAAAGTGGTGGCACTTTCTTTGCCCTCCCATCCTTCTTTACCTGCATTTCCCTCCTCCCAACCACTGTTCCCTCTCCATCTCTCTCATCATGCTTCCTCTTCTATGACTGGCTCTCTCCCTGTTTCATCCTTCTCCCTTGTTATTGTCTGTGAGTCCATCCCCTTCAGGATACATGAATTTTTCCAGCACTTTGCAGCCAGAAGTTTCAAACCTGACTGTGTCTGGCACCAATGTCTGACCTGTCCCTCCCAATCTCATTCCATGTCCATCTCCGTATTCATCTGTAACTGATGTCCACCTCTGTGGTACTTGCAGTGCTCAAGGTTTGTACTCAGCCATTTGTTTGGTTTTTTCCTTGTGATGTTTCCTGGTGTCGGTTTAAAAATTGCTTCATAAAGAGAAAAACCAAGCACTTGGAGGAAAGCTAACCCAGAAGACACCTTGGATGGAGTCTCAGAAATTATTCCTCTCTAGCAGAACAGAGTGGCTAAGGCAGGACCCCCAGGCCCTGCTTTACAGGGTCCAGCTCCCTCACCTGCCACTAGGGAGTTGTGAGCCTTTGGGTAAAACACTTGACCTCTCCCTGTTCCATTGTTATCATCTGCCAGATGAGAATGATATTCACTATATTACCTCCCTGGCTTATCGGGGAATTAATGAATGGGTTTATTTAAGATCCTGAGAGCAGCTGAGGCACAGGGTCAAGTCTGAGTCAATCTCATGGCATGTATCATTACTTTTCTGGTGTCATAAACAATGGGTTATAGTGGAGGTATCATTGTCAGCCTGGATCAAGTCTAGGATTTGGACCTGATGGAGCAGACCCGAGGTCATTTTGCCAAGACATGATTAAAAAGAAACTCTAACCCACCCAGTGTGGTTCGATCTGTGAGAGTTATTCCTCCTCATGTTCTACAGTCTCTGACCCTGGAAGTGCCTCAGTGCTGGAGAAATGGAGGTTGGTCATATGGGCTAAGGTCCATGAGAGGATTTTATTTAGTCTGGTTTTGTTTTTTGAGGATCTCAGAATCCTGTCTTCAGTCTCACTGTCTTTATGGAGTCCACACAGTTACTCTACAGAAAAGTCTCTTCATTTTGTTTGTTTGTTTATTGTTTTTTTTATATAATTTTATTGAATCATAATTCTGTACATTGGTGCAATCATAGGGCACGATTCATATACATTCAGAAATGTTTTGATCGTACTGTTACAGATAGCCTTCATGACATTTTCTTGATCACTATATAAAGACA
>CAUYON010182147.1:0-12110 GCA_963573935.1 Arctocebus calabarensis | reverse complement strand
TTTCCCAGTTTTTTTAGGAGTCCCTGCTGAATTGCAGAGGATTGATGGAGGCCTCTTTGGATAATACCAGTGGTGAGATCTGTACCCAATTGAGCTTTGCTTCCTGGCAGAGTTTACCAATTCCTGTTCTTTTTTTTTTTTTATTGTTGGGGATTCATTGAGGGTACAAGAAACCAGGTTACACTGATTGCATTTGTTAGGTAAAGCCCCTCTTACAATCGGTTTTGCCCCCAAGTGGTGTGGCACACACCAAAACCACACCCCCCTCCCTCCTTCCCTCGCTCTGCTCTTCCGTTCCCCACCCCCCCCCCCAAGAGGAACGCTCAGCGCGCCCCCCACCCCCCCACCACCGCCCCCCCCCCCCCACGCGGCCGCCCACCCTCCCACCCCCACCCCTCCCCCCCAAAACATGATTGTAAGAGGGACTTTACCCAACAAATGCAACCAGTGTAACATGGTTTCTTGTACCCTCAATGAATCCCCAACAATAAAAAATACATAAATAAATAAATAAAAAGAAAATCAAGCAGAAGCTGTGTAACTATTTCTGCAAAAGCCTTTAAGTCACACAGCAATAATGCCACTATGCTGTGTTAGTCTAAAAGAGTCACAAACCCACCTAGATTCAAAAGGAGAGGACATAGGTCTACCACCACCATCACCTCCATCCCTCATTGAAATAAATGCTAAAAATTCTGTGCTTTGGGTGACACCTGTGGCTCAAAGGAGTAGGGTGTCGGCCCCATATACCAGAGGTGACAGGTTCAAACCTAGCCCTGGCCTAAAACTGCAAAATATATATTCTGTGCGTTAAAACCACTACAGAAAGTAACTTGCCCAACATAAGAGAAAGTGGTACAGGTCTTAAGCTCATTCTGATGTGACTTTACTTCCCATACCTGCTACCAACCAAATGGGCCCACTTCTCTAGCAGATGAGCTCATCTAGGCGGCGAGCTGAGCTCAGGCTGTCATAGTTCTTCCTCAGCCTCTCTTTCAGAAAGGTCCAAAATGAGACTTTGACCCCACTGGGTGCAAACGTCTAATTGTTCTCTGGAAGTGTCCTCCTCTAGACAGACACAAAGGAGCCGCTGGCCTTGCACTATTTATTAGTCGCGCCGAGCGAAGCTGGGGCTGCCTGGACCTTCTCCTGGGGTGGCTGGTGGTGGTAGCCTACCATGGAGCCCACTCCCGCCTCCCTTCTCCCTCACTCTTTCCCCTCTGCCCACTCTCTGCTCATCCTCTTCTGCTCCCTCTTCAAGAGCCTTTGGCAGAAATTGTCAGGGAGTTGATCAGATTTATTCAATTTAGACTTAACAGACCTGGGACTCCGATTTCTCCTTCAGGTTCATAAAGTTTTTGATTCCATTTACAGGTTTATTCATTTATCAGATATCCATTTCAATTCACTTTAAACATGGGGCATGGGAAATGAGCTCAGGGGAGCTGCGCATAGTCTGTGGCCCAGGCTCCCGGGAGAGCTGCTGGCCTGGCCCCGTCCCCTGCAGGCTCTGGCACCAGGCAGGAAGCACGTTAAAGGGACCGGAAATTGCATCTGCGTATTCTGGGCAAGGTGGGGCTGTCAGGCACCCCTCTTTCATAGACGGAAAGAGTACTCTGGGGCATCTATGGGGCCCCCCAACTGAACTGTGCTTTCATTCTCTGACTTTCTTTTCCCTCTCGTTATTCCAGACATAAAGAACCCCAGACTTCAGCCTGTGCCCGCCTGTTTTCCATCATGCACCCCTTCCTATGTCTGCAGAAAAAGGGGCCGGACAGACCCTTCTAGAGCCCAGGAGACTCTGGAAAAGCAGTATCTTGTGAGCCTCCCTTTACTCCTTACAGGGAGGACCCACCACCCTCTGAAGCCGTCTCTCCCAGGGGGCCCAGGGCTCCCCCAACAGACACAGGCTGCCTGGAAACCTCTTCACACATCTCTCCTCCACCCTCCTGCAGTAATTGAAGCCCATTTCATTCTCTATTTGCCATCTGTCCATCATACTCTGAAAGGGAAAAAAGGGGGAAAAAAACCCTCAGTTATTTAAAAAGCATTATTAAGCCTCTCTCAGTCTTGTTATTCTGATTAATTCCCCCACAAAAGATGTGCCAGATTTTTCAGCATCCCTCTGATGAACATATGTCTTTTTTTATTCCCCTGTCCAATCTCCTACTATGAAAAGACAGAAACAAAACCTATCGCATCCCACCCCTGGTATGTGGACTGCGCCCCACCAATTTCCTGCTCCCACCTAGGCCTCTGCTTCTGGGATGAGTAAGGCAGAGGCAGTGGCACACCAGGATGCGTGACCTGGAGATGGGATGCAGGGGAGAGGTGTCCAGGAGCAGTGGCATGGAAGTGGCTGTCAGATCCACAACACCCCCGTGCAGCTGCAGGGTCATTCTGCTAACAAGCAATGATTATCTTTCCTGCCCTCTGCTCCCCAGAACCACCCTTGCATCTGAACACTCCTCAGCCTCTAACAGTCCTCCAAAAATCTTTACTCCACCCTGAGCCAGTTCCTCCGACCAAGAACTTACTCCTTGCTCCAGGGAACAGGATGCCAGGCCATCCTGTCCCCAGGAATCTGAGCAAGCAGGCGACAGTCTGCTCCTGAGGTGCCCAGCCCGTCCAGAATGGCTTTCCTGACAGCCAGGCTCCACCTTGGGCACAGGCAAGCAGGTGTGAGCACCGGAGGCCAGCACCCAGCTCAGCTGCCCTGGCAACTCCATTATCATTCCTGTAACTAGTCCAGCAGCTGCTGAGTGACACTGTGACCCCACTTGTGAGGGGCCTGGGGCTTGAAGAGTCTCAGATGATTTTTTGACAAGATGACAAGTATAGAGAGAAAACAGAGTGCTTCCCCCTTCAACCTTGAACTTGCCACACACACAGACACACACACACTCTTACCTCAGATCAGAGACAGGCAAGAGCCCAAATTCAGGTAAACGCTTAAAAGCTTATGGGGGGGTCCCCTTCTGCTACCCTTAACCTCTCTCAGCTCCAGCTGCCTGGCTGAAAGGCCAGGAAGGGGACCCTCCTTCTTCCCTTCTACCTGTGAGAAAAGGCGGGGTCTGAGGAGGAAGTTGTCCTGAGTGCTGTGTGTAAAAGACACCACACACGGCTGCCCCTCCCTGCCCACTGCAGGACGCTGCTGGAGAGAGTGAATGTCCTTGGAGAGGCTGCCTATGAAATGCAAACAACTGTTCAGTCTTGCTGACCTTCATATGGAAATAGAGAAGACAAAAAACTTTTTTTTCTTCTTGTCCTTAAAGCAATATACACGTGAGCCCAGAAAACATTTGTTATATGACTATTTCTCCTTTGAGACAGCTTGTTCCAGAGAGACCAAGAAAAGGGGAGATCAGACCACAGGAGGAACTTTCTGGAAAGCAACATTTCAAAACATGGAGAAAGCATCTCAAATTTGAATCAAGACGTGCATTCTGGGCTCTGCCTCTAACTAATGTCATGTCATTTAACCTCTCTGGCCCTCAGTTTGCACAGATGCAAAATGCCACAATGTCCTGTCCGCCTTACAGAGTGTTAGGCGGGATCCTGTCTGAAGGCTGTTTCCTCCACCCTGCCCCACCCTGCTCACTCCCTGCAGCGCGCATCAGAGTGACTTGTGCTTTGTGGATATTCACTATGCATACATGTGTTTATCTAGAGCCTGCCTTGCTCTGAAAAGGGCGGAAGTGCCTCGCACATTCAAATAATGTGTACAAGGAAGAAATCAATTAATGGGCTAATGGATGTGAAAGTGCTTTGAAAAGTATAAGATGAAAGAGATTTTTTTACCCCGATAGTGACCCAGGAAGGCTGAGTGGTATTTTCAAGGAGTGGATACCCTCTTAGGAGGTCTGTCCTGAGAAGAGGAGAATTTATCCTAAGATCAGATGCAGGGCCAGCGGATCTGTGAAGGTGATGCTATTCAGCATGCCTTTTTAAAAGGCATTCCAATCTGCAGGGTTTTTAAATGCACCCTTGGGGGGCGTGGCAATCAGTCATAGCTTTTCGTAGGATGGTCAGCCTCCAGACTCAAGCTAAGAGAAGGAAGGGGTTTCTTTAGGAACCTTCTCACATCACATCCACCTCGGGCCATCCACCTGCCATGGCACCCAGTCCTTTCTGTTCCTTGTGCAGGGTGACCCCACCCTGGTCTTTCTCCAAAATCCCAGAGTCATACCTGGAAGCTCTGCTCAGTGGGACTGGAGTCTGACTCTGGAGACATTCAGTTAGGGACAGGAGCTGGCTGTATGCAAGGAGCTGGCGTAGTGTTTAGCCAGGTCAGTCAGACACTGTGCCACTGGAGAGCACTATAAATGACTTTATAGCTATTGTTCCTCAAATTGGACACCCCCTCAGAGCTCACACAATGTGAAATGAAACAGCCTGCGGGTGGTTGCAAAGAAATGGAACAGTGGTGGAAGGGAATTTGATTTCTCCCCACCCGAGGGGGATGCTGCAGACACCACGCCTTCCTTCCCTTCCCTCCCTCTGCTGCCTCAGCTATTCTCCTAGCATTTTTATCTGGACAAGTTCACGGTGTCTTCAGGATGGAAATGGACTATGTCCCCAGACACCTGCCCCCATAACAGGTGGGGTGAATCTAGCGCGTTGAGGAGGAAGGAGGGGTTAGGTAAGGGGAAAGGGAGGGCTGTGGCTACATGAAGCTATGTCTGATTTTGTACCTATAGACAAATATGTCTCTGCACACACAAACAGCATCTTCATCTGCGGTTTGTGAATTTCTATGTGTGCATTATATATGCGTATGCATGTAAATGCACGGGGTGCAATGTGTGTGTTTGCGTGAGAGAGAGAGAGAGAGAGCGCATCCCTCCCAGTACAATACCGTCTGGGCTCTGCCTTACGGCTTGGTGCCTTGTTATTGCAGTTCAGCCAGAGCCCAATCATTACCACCAGCTGGAGACATCATTTGGTGTCATTTGGCTTTGCAGAGCTCCTGTACCAGTGGGGAAACCCAGGAGGGGAGAGTTGTCTTAGAAAAAGAACACAAGCCACAGAGAAACAGAAAGCAGAGGAGGCTGAGGGGGCGGGGGACGGAAACACAGGCTTCTCGAGGAGAGACGGATGGAGAAGTGTGTGTAGGCGATAGAGCAGGTAAACTGAGGCAGGCCTGAAGGGCAGATTTGGGGAGAAGGCTGACCTTAGGACAAAGTAAGGCCTAGATCTCCTTTAAAATAAAAGAGAATTTCTATTGTCTTTGAGCCATTGACAATCACACCACACACTTTACATTTCACAAAACATTGACTCTTTTGGAAAAGTTCTCTTGCATTTAAGAGAAAGGTTGCTGGGGGGGAGGGGGATTTCTTCAGAGGAGATACCCAGACTTGAATTTAACCAGCTCCAAATTTAATTCTGCTCGGAACCTGCCTGTGTACCCAGGGCTTGAAGGAGGTGAGAACGAGGAGTAGGAGAAATGCCACATTCTGTAGGCAGAACTCAGTCTTTTAAAGGTCTGTGAGCCTCTCGTTGGTGACCTCTGGGTTTCAGGCCACTGGACTCTCTCTCCCCCTTCAAGGCTCTCCCTCTGCCCATATCCTCCTGAATTTATGGACAGTGGTTTAAGTCAGGACAGTAGCAAGAATTGACTGAATGGATGATTGAATGGAGGATGGGCAGGCAGGAATTAGGTCTCAAAGACCATCCGCTGGGCACAGATGTCCCAGTGATTTATCTTGGAGCCAGAGGTAGAAACAGTATCTTCATTGCTCTAACTCCAGAAATCTCTCCTGCCTCTGTAAATTCTCAGTGATGGAGCATTCATAACTGCCTCATTAACTTGGCCTTGACTGCCAGGAGCTCTTAAGTCTTAGTTAGCTAGCATTGATGAAGACTCTTAGGAAGGACACTCTTTACCTTGATAATATCGAACTTCCATGGAACACTGGTACAAAACGTGGAGGAGACATAGTCTCTTATAATGTTTTCTAAACACCTAAGTCTGTTCTCAGTTTCCTGTTTTTTTTATTTAGGGTAACATGGAATACAGTCCTGCATTAAAAAAAGGAAAATTCCTTGAAAATACAGCAGCAGGGATTAAAAGCCTAGTCAAATAGGAAGAGCTGATGTGTGTAAACTATAGTTTGCACATAACTCGTCCCTACAAATGTTGGATAGATGAAACAGTGAAAGTGACTCAGAAGAGGTCATTGAGAAAACACACCCACATTTTTCCTATGTTTTAAATGTACCGATGCTACTAAACAAATGAATGAACTATGTGATTTGTCCCTTAAACCAGCTGTACCAGGAAAACCAAGGTCCTTGATAAATAAGTGGGTTCCCCAGGCCCAAAGCCAAACTAACAAAGTCAGGACCCATGAATTTATATTTTCTAACAGGCATCTTAAGGAATTCCAATGAACAATCAGGGACTCTTCTACAAATGGAATTTTACCCTGGAAGTGAGAACAATGTAATCTAAAAATTGTACCCTCATATTAATTTGAAAAAATAAAATTTTTAAAAAACTAACCAGGTCTTGAAATTGTTGGGCCATGTTAGGTACCATATTAGGGCAGCCTAGGGACGTTTAGATCACCAAATGATGCAGATATGGTTGCAAAAGCAAGGGATAGGGACCAGGTTCACACCTGGCAGCCAGTTGTGTGTTCCTAGCCAAGGCATTTCCCTTTTCTGGCCTGGGTATGGGTTCTGCAGAGACTGAGAACAAAATGAAATTTCCTCCCTCACAAAACCCCATGCTTTAGTAACAAATTAGTGGGGAGAGAATTAAGATGGGTTCAGAAGCACATCAGAGATGTCCTTGAGATAAGGAGGACCTGCCCCATGGCCTCTTGGCCTCCCCCTGCATACGTGGGGAAGAGGGTTGGAGGCAGCAGGTGCCGGGATGCAGGTCCAGCAGCTGAGTCACCTACAAAGCCTCCTTGAAGAAAGCGAGGACCAAGACCTAGATCCGAGCTCCCTGCCCCTCTGACAGTCACTACTACTCTCCCGGAAATGGCACCAAGGGGAAGCTCTAAATCACGTGCAGAATATAGTCGTTCTGTTTGCCTTTTTCTGCAGTAGATCCGATGATTTAAATTAGGTCTCGATTCTTGTTTAAATTATAGTTTACTGTTCTGCACCCTGCTCAGAAGTGAATTACCTTAAGCAGCGGTATTAATAACATGGTTATAATTAAGCCTCATTACTGCAGGCAGTTTGCTGAAACAAATTGCTTCTTCATTATTATTATAGCACCTTTGGTAAAAAGACATTTCCCCAGAATGCGACCTTGATGCTTTATATAGTAAAAGCTGAGATATGATAGAGATGTAAGGATGAATTAGCATCTTTTGCCTTCTCTATCCGGCTCATTAGAAGGAAAGGAATGCAAGTCAAATCCAAACAGCCTTGATGGCAATTTTAATCTGTATGAAATGGATAATGAATAGTTTTGAACTTTCTGCGACATTTTTGTAATGGTGTTTTATTTATACGATGCCACTATTAAAATGAATAAATAAATAAAGAAATACAAGCGGAGGAGCAGAGACAAGAAAAGCCAGGGAGGTCTCACCAGACAGCCAATGGCATTGAACTTGAACTTGTTATTATCAATTGGTTTGAGAGTTTCTGGCCCAGAGCCTGTTACACTGGGGGAGAGGAAAGAGGAGGAAGATCTGTCTATTTATTCTAATTCTGCTGCCTTAGTCTGGCCTCGAGGTCTGGGAAAGGAAGGGGCCTGGAAGGAATGACCTAGAAACTTTGCAAGCCAAGTTTGAAAGGCAGGCAAACTTCTGAGAATGTGTGGAGCCCTAGGAAATTCTGAATGCCCACTGGGACTCTGGAAGCTGCCGTGCTGCCCAGGCCCCTTCCTTCCATCAGTCCCCAACCCGCTCCTCACCCCGCACCTGCTGAGAAGAGAAGCACAACTTTGCTGGCTGAAGGACTCGTCACTTCCTGTTTTGCATATTAATTACTCTTTCTGGTGATAATTAAGTCTCCGAATACTAATTTTGTTTGGTGATTTACTCTGTTAATCAGGTGTGGTGATTAGAATGGACTTTGTTCCACATTCACATCTTCTTGGAAAGAAGCAAGCAGAAGTTTACCCAGGCGGGAGCAGCAGCCCCCACTGCCCACCCTCCTCCTCAGGCTCCACCTGCGCTGCCACATTCCAGGGCCTAAGCTGAGCCCCTTGCTGCCTGCATCTTTTCTCTGCTGCCCGAGACCCTTAAGGAGTCTAACCCATCTCTCCTGACTTTATCTCCAGTTAGAGACTCTCTAGCCCTTGTAGTCAGCTGGGCATAAAGACACTATTGGTACGCTATGTTTCTGTCACCCGGCCCGCCCCCAACAGAAAGGGCAGAAGAATCATTAGATCACAATCATACTCTCCTCCCCCCTCAGATTCCCAAGGGCAGAGAGTAGCCCTTACTAACCAACTGCCCACCCAGAGCCTTGGGACTAACATGTGGGTAGCAAATATCTTCCCAAGGAGCAGGCAGAACGTCAGGTTCCCTGTCCCATCCTGAGATAGTAAGATCAGTTGACGAGAACACAGACTTCTAGAATCAGACACACCTCGAGTCCAGATTCTAGCTCCACCAGTTACTTAGCTGTGTGATCTCAGGCAAGCGACTTACGCATTCTGAGCCTCACATTCTTATCATTCCCAACTCACCAAGTTGTCCTAAGCATGAAATGGGGGAATGTATCCAAAAGTGCTCAGCAGAGTTCCTGGCACGTTGCAAATGTTCCCTAAGTGGAAGCTACTATCAGCATCCCTCCTGCATACTTTTTCTTCTTTCTCTAGGGAGGGAAGTGGCTCTTATACTATGTGCCATGAGGCCATAACTCAGCCTTTAGGAGGCCTGGGGAAAGGTCAGCAGGCCAGTCAGGGAACTCTCTTTATTATACAGAAAGCTCCCAAGAATAGCTAGGCCCATTTGGAATGAGCCTGCAGGCTTCAAACTCTATATCCCTCAGTGGCAGGACTGCTGAGCTCAGCCTGGCAAATGAATAATGATAGTCAAAGAAAAGAGACACGTAACTCTCCACTGCTTCTTTACTACCATGCCCTTCCAGGATGTACCTCTGTGGTTCATTACCACTCACCTCGAGCAAGGGCCTCTAGTTCAATTACTCACCATCTACCAGGCACATGCTGTAAGCCCAGCATTGCACACAGCACAGTGGGCATTACCAAATGGTTTTTACACACCTCTCTCTCTCTCTCTTTTCTTTTTTGTTTGTGTTTTTTTGTTGTTGTTGTTTTGTTGTATTTGAGACAGTCTCACTCTGTCACCCTGGCTAGAGTACAGTGGTGTCATCCCAGCTCATTGCGACCTCAAATTCCTGGGCTCAAGCAATCCTCCTGCCTCAGCCTCCTGAGTAAATGAGACTACAACAGGCACCCACCCCCAAGCCCAGCTAATTTTTCTTTTCTTTGTAGAGACAGTATCTTGCTCTTGCTCAGGCTGGTCTCAAACTCCTGACCTTGAACAATTCTCCTGCCCTGGCCCCTCAGAGTGCTAAGATTACAGGAGTAGGCCAACATGCCCAGCCAAGTTCTTGACCTCAAACTGCCTATAATCTCATAGGCATGGATATTTTTCCGTTTAGAGTTCAAGTCAGGAAGTATAAAGATGCAGAAATTCTCACCCAAGATTAAGGATGGCTTCTCAGAAGCACCTGAAGGGTAGGGAAACTGCCTGTGATAGAATCAAATCAAGAGACCCACCCAAATAAAATCAACCTGCCCAAATAGAACCGACCCACTCAGGAAGAAATGAAAGCATAGAATGTCCAACCCAGGAAAGAGGGAATGTGCCCATCCCTACCTTTCCGACCCTTTAAAATTCCCATCCACCTTAACTCATGTGCTGACTTCCTTCTTGAACTCAGCTCACCTGCACCCAGTTAGCAATAAAGGCTGATGTGGCCCACACAGAACCTGGACTCCGTTTACTTTTATTTCACATTTGGAAATAATCTTTTATTTTCAGTCTTTGACCTCTCAGCTCATAGGTAAAGAAGAGAAGATAATCAGATACATACAAGGCCAGGAGAGCACAGACAGGTCTGTTGGACAGCACCTGGCCTGCTCAGGTAAGGGAGAGTTCAATGGGTAGGCAGAACCGCAGGTGTCAGGAGGGCTGTCATGAGAGCTGAAACTTGCAAGGTAGGTTGAGATCACTTCCTAGAAGGCCTGAAAAAGCCAAACTCAAGAGTTTAAACTTACTCTATAGGCCTTTGAGAATTACTGAAGGATTGGGGGGAAGGTGAATGGGTCTGTTTGTGTTTTTTGTTTACCCTAACAGCAGTGAGAGTAGACTGGGAGTCCAGGGTCCACTCATCTAAGCAAGAGTCCCTGAAGGCTTGGGACCACATACTAAATACACATACATATGGTTCAGCACCCATAGCACAGAGGTTACGGCGCCAGCCACATACACTGAGGGTGGTGGGTTCGAACCCAGCCCAGGCCAGTTAAACAAGGACAACTGCAACAAAAAATATCCAGGCATTGTGGCAGATGCCTGTAATCCAGCTACTTGGGACAAGTAGACAAGAGAATCACTTAAGCCCAAGAGTGTGAGGTTGCTGTGAGCTGTGACACCACTGTACTCTACTGAGGGCAACATAGTGAGACTCTGTCTCTAAATAAATACACAAACACACAAACATAAACACCTCCAGGAAGAAATACTCACTAAGCCTCTGGGGTGGGCAGTGGGGGTTAAACACTTATTAAGTAAAGAATAAAGTAGTGACACAGGATCTCCCCATTCTGAGCTAGACAGGATGCCCCTATGTTCTAGGCCTGGGTGAGCTCAGAGATCATCGTCATTGCAGACCCCATCTCTGGCACAAACATGTTATTGATAGGACACCTTCTCTGGACCCCAAACATGCACATAAAAACTGGCTTGGTGAGAATTCCACCTGGAGCCTCCACTCCCTCCCGGAGCAGAGATTAGCTCACCAGGAGCCAAGACCACAAGGACCCAATTCCTCTGCACTATGGAAGTTTTAAAATTAATTTCTGCCCAAGCCTTTGGCACCAAATGGTTGTCACATATTCCAGATACACATTCTATCCCTCCAAAACCCCTGTCTGTAGGATAGGAAAAGCAGTATATAAGCCCCTAGACAGAAGGCCCAAACAGGCTTCCCACTCGGGTTCCCCCCTTCGGCTTGCTGAAGGCACTGACTTTCCCCTCTGCCTTATCTCTTTATCTTTCAATAAAATCTGTCCTTCTTCTTACTCCTATGGTCCGTGGGTTCATTCTTCAATTCTGAGACCAAGCACGTGGCAGAGAGGAAAATTCTGGCTACAATGGGATTTGTTAGTCTTTCTCTACCTCTGTGGTTCTAGGCATTCATTAAGCAAAGGGGGTTCTACTGAACTTCCTTCCAGGTTGTAGGAGACTGACAGCAGATAAGCCTCCTCCTTCCTACGAGGGCTCCAGAGATCACCTTTGCTCCTTTATACCACATCTTGAGTTGCTGAGTTACAGCCTGCATGCCCATCATCTCCTGAACTGCACACACATCACCTCCTAAATGGCACCAGAATGTTCATCAAACAGGACTCAACCACGTGTAAAAGATTTCCCCTACCCTAACTCAGAGCTGGTGCCATTTTGGTGGCAGCTCACCTGCTTGCAGACATGTTAATAACCCCCTACACGGTCTGGTTCTTTGAGGCACCTTTTGCATGTTCCATATAACAAAAGCTGATGAGCAAAAGAAAAGACCTGTGCATACTTTTTTTTCAGTTTCTGGCCAGGGCTGAGTTTGAACCCGCCACCTCTGGCATATGGGGGAGTGCCAGAGATGGCAGGCTGCCTAGGTTGAGCCCTACTCCTTTGAGCCACAGGCGCTGCCCAACCTATGCATACTTTCCATGATATCCAATAGCACAGATAAGAAAAACAGTCCTACAATTATAAGAGGGACTTTACCCCCAAAATGCAAGCAGAGTGAACTGCTTCTTGGTACCCAACAAAAAAAAAAAGGAAAGAAAGAAAGAAAAGAAAGAAAAGGAAGGAAGGAAGGAAGAAAGAAGGGAAGAAAGGAAGGAAGGAAGGAAGAAAGGGAGGGGAGGAAGGGAGGAAGGAAGGAAG
>CAUYON010182146.1:0-25333 GCA_963573935.1 Arctocebus calabarensis | reverse complement strand
AGTGAAACATTCTACTCAGGGCAACAGAGTGAGACTCTGTCTCAAAAAAAAAAAAAAAAGTACTTACTCGGCGCCTATGGCTTAAGCGGCTAAGGCGCCAGCCACTTACACCTGAGCTGGCAGGTTTGAATCCAGCCCGGGCCCGCCAAACAACAATGATGGCTGCAACCAAAAAAATGGCTGGGCGTTGTGGCAGGCGCCTGTAATCCCAGCTACTTGGGAGGCGGAGGCAAGAGACTCGCTTGAGCTCAGGAATTGGAGGTTGCTGTGCGCTGTGATGTCACAGCACTCTATCCAGAGTGACAGCTTGAGGCTCTGTCTCAAAAAAATAAAAACACATCTAGCTTAACGTTCCGCTACTGAGGACCCTCCGGGGCGGAGCCTTCCCTGTTCTGGGGCCCGCCTCGTCTCCTCCCCGACCCCCCTCCCGCACACGGGGTGGAGTCGGTGGCAGCATCTTCCCTGCTCCCCCAGGGCCGAGGCGGCAAAGGCAGCATCTACGTGTGGGCGTCTGGAGATGGCGGCAGCTACGACGACTGCAACTGTGATGGCTACGCCTCCAGCATGTGGACCATCTCCATCAACTCAGCCATCAACGACGGCAGGACCGCGCTGTACGACGAGAGCTGCTCCTCCACCCTGGCCTCCACCTTCAGCAACGGGCGGAAGAGGAACCCCGAGGCCGGCGTGGTGAGTGTGGCCCCTGCCCCTCTGAGCTGGGGTGGGGCGCTG
The DNA here is from genome assembly GCA_963573935.1 of Arctocebus calabarensis. Classification (NCBI taxonomy): domain Eukaryota; kingdom Metazoa; phylum Chordata; class Mammalia; order Primates; family Lorisidae; genus Arctocebus; species Arctocebus calabarensis. Next base: position 24,601 of record CAUYON010182146.1, on the reverse strand, counting down.
GACACTGTCACTGCGCCCCCGCCTTCCCTCAGAGTTAGGCAGGTGCTGGGGGTGGAACGGCTCTGCATGCGCAATCACGCTCTTACAAAGCCCACACCTGTCATTCGCAAGTTGGACGCAGGAACAGAGGTGACTCCTTTCCAGCTCACTTCCCGTATACTTTCTCGTTTATTGTTTTGGATTGCAAATAATGAGGAAGTCTGGTTTATCAATAAGTTTACCCATAACAACACTTACAAGAATAACGAATTCATTGTTGCTATAACTAACTCACTGACACCAGGACACCAAGAACTGGGCCATGTGTTATAGTAATTAAAGAAACAGTATCTATGAATGGACTTTTCTGGGTCCATAGCCCCCTAAATTTGGGCACATGTACAGATTTTTCTCAAGAAAAGAGTTGTAACTTTTTATCATATTTTTAAATGATTTTAAAAACATAAATATAAATTGAGGCCACAAATATATATTGAGGCCACGTAAATTGAGGCCATTTGGAGGTTCGGGGGTTGTCTTTTTATTATTATTATTAAATCATAGCTGTGTACGTTAATTCAATCATGGGGTACAATGTGCTGGATTCATAAGCAATCTGAAATATTTTCATCAAACTGGTTAATGAGGCCCTTTGTTGTTCTTTTCTGATCAAAAAGTATCTTCCTTCCTTCCTTGGCAACTAGGTAAAATGGTGAATTTTCCAAACTCCTTAGAAGTATGTCATCTGTAGGGCATAATGAACTTTTTTGAATCTTTTCTTTCTTTGCTTCCTTTACTCACATGTCAACCTGGAATTTATTATGTGGTTCGGTAGTCATGTTTGAACTACGTCCTAACCAACCAGCCATCTCCACGGGGGCTTCTCCAGAGAGAGAGGGTCAGGCACTCAGAAGAAAATGTTTTTTACTGTCTACTATTTTGACCTCACATTCACATCTGGGCTCCCAGTGGGGCAAGATGGCCAGGCTCCTGTGTAAGGGAAAGAAACCCTTCACCTATAAAAGATACAGACCCTCAGACCCTAACAGCCTGTCCCTACCATGACCCCTCCTGAGTTCCCCATTGGTCTTAGGGAGCAAGCAGAAGGGAGCTTTTCCCCTTCTTTTTTTTTTTTTTTTTTGAGACAGAGCCTCAAGCTGTCACCCTGGATAGAGTGCTGTGGCATCACAGCTCACAGCAACCTCCAATTCCTGGGCTCAAGCAAGTCTCCTGCCTCTGCCTCCCAAGTGGCTGGGACTACAGGCGCCCACCACAACACCTGGCCAATTTTTGGTTGCATCCGTCATTGTTGTTTGGCGGGCCCAGGCTGGATTCAAACTCGCCAGCTCAGGTATACGTGGCTGGCGCCTTAGCTGTTTGAGCCACAGGCGCCGAGCCCTCCTTCTTGTCTTTTTTTTTGAGACAGAGCCTCAAGCTGTCACCCTGGATAGCGTACTGTGACATCACAGCTCACAGCAACCTCCAATTCCTGGGCTCAAGCGAGTCTCTTGCCTCCGCCTCCCAAGCAGCTGGGACTACAGGCGCCCGCCACAACACCCGGCCATTTTTTGGTTGCAGCTGCCATTGTTGTTTGGCGGGCCCAGGCTGGATTCGAACCCTCAAGCTCAGGTATACATGGCTGGCGCCTTAGCCCGTTGAGCCACAGGTGCTGAGCCTTCCCCTTCTTGTCTTATAGGCTGTATGGGCAGAAAGGGAGAAAAGTAAAGCAGACAGGGATGGGTCAGGGAGGCCTCGGGCTGTTCTGTGTGTGATGCTTCACTGTCCCTAGACACTCCCCTCACTGCCTGAAGGGCCTCCCAGTGGTGGAACTTTGTCCTCAACCCTTATCCGTGACTGTCTTTCTATTTGGGCTGAGGAAGGGCCTGGAGTTTCCTGTGAATAATGTAATTTTGTTCAACAGATGCCCGTAAACCTTCCTGATACTTTGTTCCATAAAATAAATAGACTCTCTTTAGGATCCTACAGTCAGAGGAAGAGGAAGAATTCCTGTGGTTCATACATGATTTTAAAGAAAACTCTGGCTCTCACAAACATTAAAAATGAGATTTCTCTCTTTGTGAAAAGTCTTTAAAACTCAGTTTATCAGTCTCCCTGCTACATTAAAGTAGTGGAGGTGATACCCACACATTAGGTGGTCTGGACTCAACATGTCTCAGAATCACTCCATGGATTTTAGATGTAGAGAAATATTTCTTTTTACCAGCCTATCCTCCCATGAGACTTTAGCTGAACACGGCTATGCTTTCCTCCTTGGGAATGCCCAGCCTTTCCTTCATGCAGGGAAAAGAAATTCTGATGCAGTGGCCCTTGGCCTTCCCACGCGCCAGTCCCAAAGCAACAAAACCACGGTGGTGACACTGACTTAGCACTTTCTACCTCATAGAGTCTCCTTTTAGGATTCAGGAAATAAAGTTCTCTGTAGTCCCTGCACCGAGAGGCTTCTTTGAACAACCAACTTACCTAGTGGACGCTGTAACTAAAACTTATTACATGTCCTTTTTACATGGGCTGCTAGGAAGCTCAGGTGCAATTTATGGCAAAAGAGACAGGTGTATGGATGCTAAGCTTATCTTCATCTTCAGAACAAGGCATAGTTTAAATAAGAGAAATTACATAATCCCCTGCTCCACATTGTTCAGTGATTCCAAATAGTGTGTGACTTACTCACTCATTACTCAATATCTTCCCTTCCAGGCGACCACAGATTTGTATGGCAACTGCACTCTGAGGCATTCTGGAACATCTGCGGCTGCTCCCGAGGCAGCTGGCGTGTTTGCACTGGCTTTGGAGGCTAAGTATGTTTATAGCTCTGGGCACAGGGCCAGCTCTGCAATGTAGACCAACACATGTCTTTCCACCCACATAGCAGGTGTCCACAGATGTGTCAGCCTATGGATAGTCAAGGCCAAGGCACTCTGATAGGCATTTCTATGATACACACACACACACACACACACCATAAAACCACATCCCTGGGAGAGCACAGAACTTCAATACCCAGCAGCACATACCAGCAACTTATTCAGATACCGAATAGAGGCACATAGATATTTCTTTATTCGTAAAATTCACCCCTTTATCCTCCGTGTATCCCTTGATTATTTTACTCCAGTAATACAATTGGCTAAATGAAGGAAAATCTAATGACCAAGCTGGGTATCTAGCAAGGTATCTCAGAACATATGGACAGGGTGTTCCTACTTGAGGTCTGTTAATTCACAAAGTAAATTCACTTTTTAACATGGAAACAAGGTAAGCAAAGTCATGCAATGTAGACCAAGATATGGGCTTTACTGGGAAACCTTCCAGGCTACAGGTAAGAGAAGACCATCCCTATGTTCTCACCATCCTGCAGAAGGGCCTCATATTGTTAGTGCTAGACACACCTTGGCTTTGTGCCTCAGTGGTATACCTGCCCACCTGTGCCTGTACCTTCTCTTAGTGATGCCAGAGGCTGACCTTATATTCAAGGAAAGGACATGTGGGCTTCAGACACAGTGCAGGTGGTGTGAGAGTCAATGTCAGCTGGTATGAAGCTGTCAGAGAATACAGCACCGGGCAACTTCTCAGAAGTTGGATTCAGGCCCCTGGGGAAGGGGAGTTGAGCTCCCCTTCCTTTTCAGCAGTTGCTAGGCAACTGGAGCTTCTAGCATCAATGTCTAGGCAGCCCTGCTTGTCTCTCTCCACATATGCAGTGCATTTTCTGATTTGCAAAGGAGGCAGGTGTTGGTTCTAGAATAGAAAAGGACTTCAAAAGATTATCTAGCCTAACCTCTGTATTCACAGAGAAAAGGCATAATTATACTCCTTTTACACATGAGACCCCAAAGGGAGACTGTCTCCTTCCTTTGGACCAGTCTAAACTGATTTTTCTAACAAAAGTTGAGTGGAAAATTTAGGACCCCAAGACACAGACACGGGCCAAAGATTAACTCTGAAGCATTGAGCCCTCTGCCCTACTGAACATAGAAACCGAAATTTATTTGCACATAATGTTCATTTCTAAAGAGGAAACTGTCCATCTCAGGGCCCCAGAGTCTGAGCCAGCTCTGCTCACTGCAGATGGGAGGAGACAGGGAGAAGCCTACTGCCTACCGCTGAGCCCCACTGAGCCAGGGAGCGCTCCAAAAGAAGGGTTTCCGGTCTCCATTCCAACCCAGAAAGCAGTACTTGACTTACAGTCTCCTGGGATTTTGGAAAGCAGAAGATCGCTTGTCCATGCCTGTATGTATGCAACGGGACGACCTGAATAAATCAGTGTGGTGGAGCAAGGCTGCTAGATTCCCGAGCAGATTGATGGCTCTGCCTCGATGAGTCACTGTTCTTCTAGCTCGCACTCACAAAAAAGGAATGCAGGCACCACTTAGGCACACTCTGCTTTTGGAGTGATGGTCATAAATTTAATGTTCTTTGTTGCCAAAAGAAAAAAAAACATAATACCTGGCAAGAGGTGGTTCACGTCCATCGTGGAAGCTAGTCCTAAAATTCTTCAAAACACCAACCTCCTGAGGTTGGAAGCAGACCCTGAGATAAGATTTTGGTGCAAGTGATTTATTAAGGAAGGGCTCCCAGGAAAGACCCCTAGTGAGGCAGGGGAAGGGAATTAGGGATGAGTAAGTATCTAAGCGAGGGTGAATTTCAAGAGGAATTCTGACCTTAGCCTAATCCTGTAGGCGCTCTGGAGTACAAATGATGCCTCAGAGTTTGTTCTACCTCAATCGAGGGAGCTGGGCTATCACATTCTTCTGGTAGCTAGTCATTGGCTAAAGGCCACCCCTGGGGAAATAAATTCCAAGGCACCTCTGGCTTTCTGTCCCTGTAGGCAAAGCGGCTCCAGTAGCTAAAAGTAAAAACCACTGGTCAAGATAAAATAGCCCCAAGAGAGAGCCCAGGTGGAGGAGGAGGGAAGGCCCTCCATAGAATAGTCCCTACAGCTTATCTCCTTGTTGAGATAAGGCAACCAGGAGTCATCAGTGACGTGACAGCAGTCAAGGGCTATTTCCTACCCCAAGGTCCAAAAAGAAAACCCAAAGCACTCTGAATACAGTAACCAGATTAGCCTGTCTAAATGTCTGGACCCTGGGATCTTGAACATAAGAAAATAACTGTCCCTACCCCATGACTCCAAGGAAGGAAAAAGGACAAAGAAAACCATTCCTCTCTTCTGACCAGTCAGTGACTTTGTAGTTTAGTTTCATACGGTGATTTTCTGCCAAGTGCTTGAAATTGCCCACTTGAGTCACTGAGTATATTGTTCACATGTCCCAGTGTGACCAATATTACAGAAATTTAAAAATTGTCTTTGGTGGGGAGGATTGCCACCTTCAAATGCTTAGGTTTTTCTCATAGGACACGGAGCTTTCTGTGAGGTTCTAGAGAGCTGAGCTAGGTCTGAGCAGTAGATGTCATAAGGAGAAAAATTGGGGACTCAAGAGAATCCTCCAGAATAAAGTGACCCATGTGCTGGACTGGGACAACTTTTCCAAAACTGCCTTCCTTCCAGGGGATGGATTTTTAATGTAAACTCTTTGCTGAAGTATAACATAGGCAAAGAAAATCACCGGGTTATAGCTCACAACGTTTTGATAAAATGAACAGACCCGTGCAACCAGCGCCCAGAGCAAGAAGCATTTCCTAAGCAGCAGGGAAGTTTTTGTTCGACCTTCTGTCTGAGAGATCCCACCGTGTTGTGTATGTAGTTAGAGGTTACTCCTTCTCTTTATTGACTATCACTTCATTGTACGAAGGGATGTTTGAATAGTTTTCGCTCTGGGGCTATAATGAATTTTTTTTGTTTGTTTGTTTTTGCCTGGGGCTGGGTTTGAACCCACCACCTCCGGCGTATGGGGCCGGCCACAGGCGCCGCCCGCTATGAATGTTTTGTACATGTCTTTTAATAAACATATGGATGCATTTCTCTCAGGGGCACACTAGGAGTGGAATTGTCGAGTCACGGGTGCACATACATGCAGCTCTAGGAGACGCTGCCAAATGGTTTTACAAAGTGGGTGTACCCCCTGACCCCACCTCGAGCAGTATATGAGAGGGACGCTTGCTTCACACATCCTTGCAAACATTGATGTTTCTCATCTTCCACATGTTAGCTCACTCTTGTGAGTGTGCAATGGAATCACATTACAGTTTCAACTTGCACTTCCCTCATATTAGTGAAGCTGAGCACATTGGGTCAAGTTTTCAAAAAGGTTGAGTCTCAAATCCCACCAAGACTCACTATGTACAAATCCCTAGGGATGAGTAGCCCAGGAACCTGCCTTTGCAGTCCGTGTTCCCGGGAAATACTTAAGCAACCAGCCTGTTGCTGGTTGGGAACTGGGGTGCATGGACTACCAATAAGGCAATGGCTTTGTGAACCTATGACTCGGAAAGTTGTGCAGTGGGTGGGTAGCTGGACTCTTTCTCTGACTACATGTTATTAGGTCAAGATTGGCTTTGTCTACATGAAACAGGAAATCTAAATAATAATAGGTAAACTATAACAAGCTTTGTTTTGGGGTTTTTTTCCTGTCATGTGAAAGATAACAAAGAGATAAGGACCCAGGGCTGGCCTTCAGGTGCCAATGTCTCTTTCTAGCCCCTTTCAGCTTTCTGCTCTGCCATTTTCATGTTCTGTAGATGTGCTGGAGCTCCAGTCATCATGTTTACATTTCGGGCAGGAAAAGGGTAAAAGCAAAGGGCAAAAAAGAAGACCACCAGCTGAGTCAGCCATTTTTAGAGGGCTTTCCAGGAAGACCCACCCAGTGGCTTCTGTTATTTCTCATTGACCAGAGCTGTCACGTGAGCACCCAACACTGCAAGGGAAATGTAGTTTTATGGCAGAGCACATTGTTGTTCTGAATAAAATTAACCTTTTCTTAATAAAGAAGGAAAGAAACTAGATGTGGAGGGAAAGACAATTGCTAACGTCTTCCAGCACCTACGTGGGCAATCAGTCACCTTCTCTGAACCTCTACTGTTTATCTGCCAAATACAAAAAGTTAGATATGAATGAGGTTCAAATGACTTCCTGAAATATCACAGCTCTGCTTCAGAAATATTATTATTATTTCTTATTAGAAATATTATTTCTTTAGAAGAGCTTATTATTTTAACTAGATATGTGGTCATTTTAAGGTTGGAAACGTTCTTTTACATACTCTAAAATATTGTGACCAATATTTACTTGGTGAAATAGTGCCTATTCCCTTCTAACTTTCTTTAATTTCCAATACATGAGATACATTTTATTGTTAATAATAAACTCTTTATTCAGTGCCCACCCCTATACTACATATTTTACATACATGATCTACTTTTACACGCTACAACAAACCTCCAAGGCCTTATACACATTTTAAAGATACGAAGGCTAAAATTCAGATTGCTAAGGTAATCTGTCCAAATTCGCACAAATGGATTTAAACCTCAGGGTTCCTGGGTTCCAATGATCTTTCCTCAGCCTCGCTGTCGGACATAAAAGAAGCGTTGTCTCCATCTTGCCTGAGGAGCTCACCACTCATTTTGGCCATGGCAGTGGGCCACAGTGTGTGAATGAGTTGGCTCTTCTTCCTCAAATATGTTGCTCAAAATCAGTTTTAAATTTCTTTGAGATGAGATCTCCACACCACAGAGACGCAGGGGATCATGTAACCTGTAATTCTTATCGCTTCTCGGCCTTTTGGCTAAGATAGAGTGTAGTAACCTGTAATTCCTCTCACTGTCCATAGGAGGTGGGCAAACAAAGGCAGTGGAGAAAACTCCCACTCGATTCACAAATATACTTTTCTTTCAGACTAGAAATAATTCAGCGTTTAGAGAATAGACTCAGAATTTTACAGATGAAAGAAAACAAATGGATCTTTTACTACTGTAGTCATCTCTTATGGGTGAAATGAAACAACTTACTCTGGTTCACCTGCCTTACCTTGTTCAAATAGAAATCAGATCCAGTAAATAAAGGGATTAAAAGTCTGCTGTTGGCTTCTAGAATTTACCATAGTAGAAGCCATGCCTCCAGTCTTAAAACTGCAACGTCTTTAAAACATTTCCGTTTTCAACTTCTCTAAAGAGGCATTTTGCTCGCCTTAAATTCCCTTTGTGCCTTGATAATTAGGAGGAAAATGTTAAGTGGATTCAGGGGAATTTGATGCTGTAAATGTAAGTATGTTCTCTGAAAGAGAACAGTGAGGGAAAATCCTCAAGAACCGGAGACACTAGTCTGTTCTGTCAGAAGTCAGATGTGTAGTTAGCCACTTCCTAAGAGATCCCAGCTGCTCTCTACCTCAGAGTTTCTCAAATTTCCTGATAATCAAAATCCCTGGAGTGCTTATTAAAAACATAGATGCCCAAGCCCACTGCAAATCCAAAGCCAGAATCTGCAGGGGGGTGCCTGGGAAACTGCATTTTTCATAAGCACCCCAGAACTGTTGAAGAAGTAAAGGAGACTCTTCCGGACCAGGTTTGCTCAAACTTGACCACATGCTGAAAATACCAGATGCTTAAATAGTCTGTGGAATCCAAACCTCTGTCACTATCTTAGACCAATGTTCCCAGACATCAGTAGGCAGAAAAATCATTTGGAGAGTTATCTTAATGTGAATTCTCAGGCCCATGACCTCCAAATACTGATCTAGGAGAGCCAGGAATCCACCTATGTCACTAGTATCCAAGTGGTTCTGACATGGGGGCTTGAGGACCACAGTGAGAACCCCCTGACTGTGATAACACAGAGCTCTACCGCTGGCTCCCCCAGCATCCTGAGCGCCCCCTATCATGACAGTCCTTCCTTTTTCAATACTGAGTTGTCCATCTGAGGCTCGGTGAGGGCAGGGACCCCGCTAGGACGTGCCCAGAATTAGCACAGTGCCTGGATATGGTAGGTACGCATGACGTCCGTGGAGTCACTTCATTGTGCAGATCCTTTTCACATGTCTGCGTCTGGTTTTCCTGACGATCATATAACACATTTGAGAACAGAGGGCTTGGCGCCTATAGCTCAGTGAGTAGGGTGCCAGCCACATACACTGAAGCTGAAGGGTTCAAGCTGGCCTGGGCCTGCTAAACAACAAAGACAACTGCAACCAAGAAATAGCTAGGTGTTTTGGCAGGCACCTGTAGTCCCAGCTACTTGGCAGGCTGAGGCAAGAGAATCACTAAAGCCCAAGAGTTTGAAGTTGCTGTGAGCTGCGATGCCATGGCACTCTACTAAGGGTGACAAAGTAAGACTCTGTCTCAAAAAAAAAAAAAAAAGAACCATTAAGAACAGGGGAAAACATGTCACATTGCTTGTCCAACAGCCTGCAACACAGGGACCTTTATCAATTAGATTCTCTGTAAATTTTTTTTATTATTTAATAACTAGCACCTGTGATTCTCGAGCTACTAAGTTGGAGTAAAGCTTAAAGCAGGTTGACCAAATAGCTATTTTACACAATAGTATATTCTGTCAGTTCTGAAATTGCTCAGAAGGAGGAATTAGCAAGGACCCAGCTTTACTTTTTAAACATATGCAAATAGTTGGTCCAGCAGCGTCACAAGCTCATGTACGTCACGGTCTGACTACGCTTCGCTTTACTCAGAAGTGAGAAGTTCCTTGTTCTAACACATGATCTCTTTCTCTCCTCCCATCCCCTTCCCTCCCCACCCTCACTCCCAGACCCCAAGAGAACCAATCTGTGTGGAGACATTTGGGGGAGTCCTTCTCCAGGCATTGGGGAAGCACAGCACATTTTCATGCAAAAATGAGACATGAGGAAGCTGCCAGCCTGCCCTCGGATCACTTAGCTCCTCGTTTGTCAACACTTCTAAAATTAATAAATACAGAATCCCATCCCAGCAGAAACACTGAGCTTTTGGCCACAATCAACATCAGGAACTTTCACACCATTCTCTTCAGTCCCGAGGGACCATGTGTCCGTGACATGTTCCGAATCTCCTCAAATAAGCATTGACCTCTCTTGGAACTTTCTCCTTAAAAGAAGAAGGTCTGCATTTCAAGACCATTAGAGCTCTTGACTCTGATTCAAATCTGCAAACCAATGAACTTTGCATGAGCTGAAATTTTATCAAATAAGTTATGCTGTTGCTATCTTTCGAATTGTTTGACTTGTAAAAAGAATCGTAGTGCAGGGTTTTGCCAAGTTTCAGAGTAATAAATTTTACACCGCAGCCCAGCACACACCCAACATTTCATGAAAGTATAGTTTTCCACATTACACACAGTGTACACATTTATTCTTTTTTGTTCTAGTCCATCCACTTTGTAATAATAGTGCCACCCATTAAATCTCTGGCTCTCAACTGTGACTGTCTGCCGAAATCATACGGGAAGAGTTAGCAATTTCCAAGGCCTCAGTCTTCCTCCCAGTGATTCTAATTTGCTTAGTCTGGGAAGAGGGAGTGAGTTTTTAAATACCCCCCACTAGGAGATTCTCACATGTAGCTTGGGTAGATGATCTTATTGGGTACAATAAGCTAATTTCCTAGCCCACAAACAAGCCACACCCTACCGTTGGAAAAACACAGACAATGAATAGTAATAGACACTAGTTCCCAAAAATGGTTATAACAGACAGACTAGTTTATTCACTAGAGAGTGTGCCAAGGCTTATCCTGGGCACTTGGGGTATAAATAATGGAACACACCCATGTATCCAGCACCCAGACCCCAGAAACAGCACGGCCAGCCCCCAGAAGCTCCCTTCTGTCCCCTTCCAGTCACTACCCCCCAAGAATAACCACTACTCTGACTTCTAACAGCATAGATTAGTAGTTCCTAATTTAATGCCTCAAACAGAGTCATATAGTATATTCTCTTTTCTGTTTGGCTTCTTTAGGTTGATGCTGTAGTTAAGCATTTACAACTGTAGGCCATGTCCTTTAGGGCAGCTGTAGTCCATTCATTTTCATCCATGTAGAGTATCCCATACTCATAAGTTACACCTCACTTGGTTTATTCATTCTACTGTGGATGGGCATTTGGGGCTATGGGCATTCTAGTACACATGTCCGGGGAACAGAGGCACATTTTATCAGGTACACACCTGAGAATGGAATTTCTGGACTATAGCTTAGGCATATGGATAACCTTAGATGATACAGTCAATTTTCCAAAGTGTTTTCAATCATTTACACACTCACCAGAAAAGTGCAACAGTCGTTTACACACTCATCAATAAAGTACAACAATCATTTACACACTCGTCAGCAAGTACATGAGTTCTAGTTGCTCCATGTCTTGGTCAACAGTTGGTATTATCAATCTTTCTCATTATAGTCATTCCAGTGAGTCTGTTAGAATGCCCTTTTGAAATAAATTTATTTAAGTTAAGAAAGCAAGATTTTTGGCGGCACCTGTGGCTCATCGAGTAGGGCGCCAGCCTCATATACCAAAGGTGGCAGGTTCAAACCCAGCCTTGGCTGAACTGCAGAACGGAAAAATAGCCGGGCGTCGTGGCAGGCGCCTGTAGACCCAGCTACTCCGGAGGCTGAGGCAAGAGAATTGCCTAAGCCCAGGAGTTGGAGGTCGCTGTGAGCTGTGTGACGCTACAGCACTCTACCGAGGACGATCGCGTGAGACTCTGTCTTTACAAAAAAAAAAAAAAAAAAGCAAGATTTTGGGTCGGCCCCTGTAGCTCAAGTGGCTAAGGCACCAGCCACATACACCAAAGCTGGCGGGTTCGAATCCAGCCCAGGCCTGCCAAACAACAATGACACCTACAACCCAAAAATAGCCGGACATTGTGGCAGGCGCCTGTAGTCCCAACCTACCTGGGAGCCTGAGGCAAGAGAATCGCTTAAGCCCAGGAATTGGAGGTTGCTGTGATGCCACAGCACTCTACCCAGGGTGATAGCTTGAGGCTCTGTCTCAAAAAAAAAAAAGTTTTTAAAAATTGACATATCTGGGCGGCTCCTGTGGCTCAGCGAGTAGGGCGCCGGCCCCATATACCGAAGGTGGCGGGTTCAAGCCCGGCCTCAGCTGAACTGCAAAACAAAAAAATAGCCGGGTGCTGTGGCGGGCGCCTGTAGTCCCAGCTACTCGGGAGGTTGAGGCAAGAGAATCGCTTGAGCCCAAGAGCTGGAGGTTGCTGTGAGCAGTGTGACGCCACGGCACTCTACCAAGGGTGATAAAGTGAGACTCTGTCTCTACAAAAAAAAAAAAATTGACATATGTAATGGCTCTAATTAGTGCATGAACCCCTCCTTCACTGAATCAGGGGTTTGTAGATGTTCCAAAACCTTCCAAGGGGTCTGTGTCCTGGTGTTACTGATCTCAGACTTCGTGTCTCTCTCCCTCTCTCGCCCACCCTTTGCTCTCCACCTGCTGTGTCCAGCCTGGGCCTGACCTGGAGAGACATGCAGCATCTGACTGTGCTCACCTCCAAACGGAACCAGCTCCACGACGAGGTCCATCAGTGGCGGAGGAATGGCGTCGGCCTGGAGTTCAATCACCTCTTTGGCTATGGGGTCCTTGACGCAGGTGCCATGGTGAAAATGGCTAAAGACTGGAAAACCGTGCCCGAGAGATTCCACTGTGTGGGAGGCTCCGTGCAGGACCCTGAGTAAGTGGGGGCGGGGGTCCTTCTGCAGCATGTCCACGTGAGATGGCACCATGGCACTGGCAACAATATCCCTGTGCATGGATGGGGGACTAGTCCTCCATGGATCCCTGTCCATGTCAAGGGCATGTGCTGGATTGGATTCGTGGCAACCAGCTTTCAGATGGACCTGTAGAGCCAGTTGCACAACTCCGTGGGGTGCTATTTACACAGAACACAACTCTGTACCCCAGAGCCTCTGCTTTTGGGTGTGAGCTTTAACTCTCTCAGGGGCAGATGCCATTATTTTTAAGTGCACAAATCAACCAGTGCAGCCAGTACCCAGGTCAGTAAACGGAACATGACTAATACCCAGATGGGTCCCCTGTGTCCCTGCCATCATCATCGCCCTCTGGGGGAACCACTCTTCTTACTTCTAACTCCATGGCTGGGTTTGCCTATTCTATACTCAACGAGAGTGGAATTGTACACCATGTTCCCTTTATGGTTAGATTCTTTTGCTCAGAATTATGTTCATGAGATTTGAGCACGTTTCATGTGTACTTGTGGTTTCATGGCGGGACTAGTGCCTCCAATGTGGCCTATTGCACAATTTATTTGCTCATTCTGTTTGTGGGACAATGTAGGGACTTGGTTTTATTCTGACTGAGGTGCCCCTGGGAAGGATCTGAGTGAGGGGCACCCACACAGAAACCTCTGGGTTGTCCAAGGGCACCTAATTCCCTTCCGGTTTCCAGTCATGACAAATGGATTGATCAATAGGATTCTTCTCTATTTAATTTCTCTCTATCCTCACTGGCCCATCAGTGAGATGGATATAGCAATTCTTATCGTGATTATCACCAAGCTATTATTTACATGCCACAAAATACAGAGAATTTAAGTGTATTATTTGAGTTTTCATAAGTCCCACACAAGTGACGGACTATTCCATCAACCCAGAAAGATTCCTGGTGGCCCGTCCAGTTTGTGCACACATCCTGTCGTAGACAACTGCCGCTTTTATTCTTGTCACCACAGATTAGTTTTGCCAGCTCTTGGACTTTAAGTAGAATCACAGGATATGGCTTAGCATCCAGTTTCCTTTACTCAGCATTGGGTCTGCACCACGCACCGAGTTATCTCGTGGAGAATACCTCCTTCATTCTCGCTGCTGGACTGTCTTACGTTGTGAGAATACACCTCCATGGCTTATGTCATTTAAACAGTGGTGAAACCTCCCTGCCCCAGCCTTATTTCACCGAGTCTGACCTGAGCCCTTCTCAGACTCTACCCCGCTCTGCATTTTCCTCCAGTCCTGGATTCTCTGAAGCTTTGTAGTGAGCTACCCAAACCTGAATTCACATCCTGACTGCCCCCGTTTAGACAAGACTTCTGCCCTCTCTGACCCTCTATTTTAGCAATCCTCGACCTTTCTACCCTGTCCTCCTTCGTCAAGAAGGTGAAATGTCTGGACCCCATCTCAGTATAACATTTTTTTAAATTCATTAGATAAAATATATAGGATAATGAAGGAGGCCAATTATGCGTGTATTAAAAACCAGTTACAAAAGTGTTTTTAAAAACAACCTTATGATTCCGTAATATATGATGCCCTTTTTATCAACACATTAAGTAAAAAGCTCCAGTGGTAAATCTAATGGCTGAGAGCATTTCAGAGCAGTGATGGCAACCAAAATGCTACTGCAGGGCACAAGGAATAAGTGTAATGGGGTCTGAAAATCTCTAGGCTCTTTGACGACAAAGTCTGAGGAAGCACTAATGGCACTCTGCATTTTTGGCATCCATTCATAATCGGAAGAGAAGCTAAGTTTCCATTATGCGTTAGTGAAAATTAAGATGTAGAGTTAATGATGAATCCTTTCCTAATGGGCCCCCAAATAAGAGGCTGTTCCCTGTTTCCTCGCCAGTAAAGTGGAGGTAATGTCTCTGGAGATTTTGGCAACACTCAAGAGTAAAGTTGGCGCACAGCAGGCACTTGATAAATGTAACTTTGTCTCTCCCTCTCATCTGTAACTATAAACACTCTTAGTTCACACTTGTGAAAAAAGACACATAATGATCGCCTAGAATTTCTGATGAAATAATTACCTGATTCTCAGATTGCCAATCTTGCACCCTTGGGTGCACCTGCTCCCATAGGCCACCATCCTCCCAAGGCAAGCTTCTCTGGTGAGCATCTTCCCATGGGTGTGATCCATGAGCTAGCTATTATCCTGGGCAGGCATCTTCCTATGAATGAGCTGTTCCCATGGGTGACTGTCCCTATTGTGTACTTACTCACTGAGCTCCTAGCAGGTGGATGACTACAAGGCTCCAGGGTTTTTCCCGTGAACCAGGCCATGATTTTATAAGGCCTTCATCGGCTCCTACTGTGTCCTCAGGCCTCCATCAGGCCCTGTATTACAGCAGCCCTGCTATGAGCTCTGCAGTGTCATCACACACAAGGACAGGCTGGGAAAAGGTCACCCAGCTACTCAACAGCTGAACTGGGATTTGAGCCCAGACACTCTGACTCCTCACAAGTGGCATCTCAATGAGCCACTGCAGGAAAGGAGGCCTGGGGGACTTTTTCCAATAAACACTCCTCTGGAGACTCTGAAACACCCACCTACTAGGTGGATCCCATCCCACAACAGCTATTCTGGAGGCCCTGTCACTACCAGAGCCTGTGATATCTCTTGGGAGTGACTAAACAGAGAGAAAAAACTGGGAGTGGGGGGCTTTAAGGCTACACTCTGCTCACCATTACTAACCGTACCCAAAGTCAATCTTAAATGGCCATCGATGACTCTGTTTCCCTTGTTAGAGTTCAGAACAATTTCTTTCTCTCTCTCTCTCTTTTTTTTTTTTTTTTTTTTTTTTTTTTTGAGGGATTCTCACTCTTTTGTCCAGGCTAGAGTGTTTTGACATTAGCCTAGCTCACAGCAACCTCAGACTCCTAGGTTCAAGTGATCCTTCTGTCTCAGCCTCCCAAGTAGCTGGGACTACAGGTGCCACCACCACACCCAGATAAGTTTTCTATATTTTAGTAAATAAGTTTTCTATATTTTAGTAAAGACAGAGTCTGGCTCTTACTCAAGCTGATCTCGTACTCTTGAGCTCAAGCAATCCTCCCGCCTTGGCTTCCCAGAGTGCTGGGATGACAGGTGTGTGCTACCCTGCCTGGCCCAGAATAATTTTTTGAGAAATTTGGAATGACAGAGACTTTCTGTGGCAGGGAAAATGCTCGACACCCTCACTATCCGTCTAGTGCGGCAGCTTGTGGCTACTGAGTGCTAGAAATACAGTGACTATGACTGAGGGACTGAAGTTTCCATTTGATTTCGTTTTAATTAATTTAAATGTAAACAGCCACATGTGGCTAGTGGCATCAAGGTACCAGCAGCCCAGAGCCCCAAGGGTGGCCCCGGGAGGACGCTACTGAGAACTGCTACTAAGAAATTCTCTCAGATGGTGAATGGTCTAGCACCTTCCTCCCACCATCTCATTTCACCTGGGAGGTGGGCGTCCCAGTCTCGATTTGCAGGTGAGGGAGCAGGCTTAGAAAGACAACGTCAGTGGCTCTGCTTCACAGACCAACAACTCCGCTGTCCTACCCACTCTACCAGGCCCGGGAGCCTGGACATTCGTCCCTTATCGCAAAGGGGGAAAGACATACAGGGTCGGCACCTTCGCAGACCTCGGCCAGCAGTGGGCGGAGGCCACTTCGTCCCCCACAGTCAGTGCAATTAGAGCAACATCCACACTCAATTGCATGGCTACATTCACCATTCACAATGTAGGGAAACATTAGCTTGGAACACACTGTGGCCCTCCGAGGGAAGGTACATGTTCATAAAAGACCTTCCTTTCCGAGATAGCACCGGACGCAGAGCACCATGGGAGGGAAGGAGAAAGAGGATGAGGACAGACGCTGAGATGAACAGTGGTTTATCTCCGCATGTCTGAATAGGCTTCGGATTCTGTCATAATCCACATCAATGTGGACTCTGGAGCCAGAGGGAGCCCTGGAAATAAGGCTGTCCAAGTCCGTCTTTCTAGGAATCTGAGGCCTAGAAATGTGACCATCCCAACTTCTCACAGCTAGCAAAGGGCCTTACCCAAGATCAGTGCAATGTTTCAATGAAAAGGAACCAGAGAGCTAATCACATGAACTCAGGCGAGCCCTCTACAAGAAGAGGGGCTTGACTGCCAGGTTCACTGTGTGTCCCCAGCACCGAAAACAGTGCCAGCCACTTAGTAGACACGTGAGAAGTATTTTTTGAATGAATGAGGGAATGAACGTATTTAGGCAGTGTTACCTGAGGCCCAGAAAAATGTCCAAATGATGGCAACAGGACCAGCAAACTCGGAGCGGGGCCCCACCCTACTTGGAAGGGCTCTGCGTCTGCTCACTGCCCACGGGTCTCTTATCCATCCCCACACCTGAACTTGATCTCAGATGCCAGTGGGTCAGGTCTAGGGCAGGAACGTTGGTTAGCGAGCTGGGACACTGGACGGGGGTTGGTGGGCAACCCTACAGCTGGCTGTGCAGCTCAGCAGAGCAGCCTGATTGCCATGAAGCATGCTCCCAGGGGCCTGGGGTAGAGGGTTCAGCAGCCTTGGCAACTGCCAAGTCGTAGGACGTTCACGGCCGCACTGCAGGCAGCTCCCAGGGGCGGTGAGTAGCAATTGTCAGGATTGTGGGTTTCCTCAGCCTTAATCTTCCTAGAGAAAGAGTCAATTTGAAAAGCAATTTTCTAAAGAGACTTGATCAAGAGAGATGGTAAAGGGTGCTCAGCTAAAATCAGAAGGAAAAATACAACTGTCTGTGAGCAGCTGCCCCAGCCATGCAGAGTGAGCAGAGTCAACTGGGCCTATCACTCAGCCAACACAGAGTGAGCCCCCCAGCCTCTGCACCCCAAAGGGACTGCTCACTTCTCTCCTTTAAGGATGTGGCAAAACATGTGATCCCACTCTGAATTGTAAGTGAATTGGGAAATAAATGTCAAAGCCTGGTATGAGCACCAGAAGCAGCAAGGCACAAATGGTGAGGGTGTGCTGCCTGGAGCCAGCTGGGTCACAGAGGACCAGCCCTCCCAAGCTGCCGTGTCTTCCCGTGGGAGTTCATGCCCACCTGGCTTGGTTCCACCTCACGACAGCCACCTGCTTCATATTCTCACATGACTGCCAGGGATAAGCAGGCATTTTAGGCACTCAAGAAAGAGTGGCTATTAGTATTGCTTCTGTGATCGTTCCAGCTGTTATGACAGCTTCATAACTATCATACAGCTGACGATTCATAACACAAACAGCATCCCCCAGAGTTTCCCAGAAAGCAACGCCCATTTCTAGGACTGGGCAATTGAACCCTTTCAATGATATGCAGTAAAATTAAGTGACAAGCTGCCCCAAGTCCCTAAGAGTACCTTTTATAGACTTTTGTATATTATTTCTAAAAGGGCAGAGAGGAGCTCTTAAACCTCTTGGTTCATGCCTCCTTTTCTGCAGCCAGGAAGGTCCAGAACATGGCCTGGGAACTAACACCATGTAACTATTTAAAGCAGTATTTTTCAACATTTTTTATCTCATAGCACACTTGAACCTATAGTTAAACTTGCACATCATACTTAAATTGTGTTGACAAAAAAAAAAAAAAAATACCCAGATATACTTACTGTGCTTTGAACTTCTTTTGAAAATAATGTAATGATCTTTAAAATTTTTGAGGCACACCTAAGATCCTCTCATGGCACGCTGGTTGAAAAGCCACTGATTTAAAGTATCTCTGCAGAGCCTCATTTGGTTCCACAAACAGCCATCTCCCGTTTTAACCTTCTTACAAACTGACTACCCCTAACCGTATATTGCCTTTTCCCTTTAAAATAAGAATAAGATCACTTTTCTTCTTATAAGAGCAATATATGGTCACTGCAGGAAAATCAGGAAATACAAGTGAGCAAAACTAGAAGTCAGTGAGACGCTCCTGGCAAGTATCGTCCCTACCCACCTCCCCGAAATGCTCTGACTTCCACCAAAACCCTTGCCTGTGAAAGGAAGGAATGGCTGTCCAGCCATACTCGCAGCCTCTGGAATTCATATCAAGCTTTTAATTTAATTTCTTAGTAACTTAACATTCCCAGAAGCGTCCAGTCCTGAGTGTCCTCTCGGGGGACCCAGTGCCGCAGGGTAAGCAGTTCAGGGTCAGGGCAGGGATCTGGGGAGTGACCCTAGTGGGCAGTTCCTGCCCGGTACGAAGCAAATCAGACTCCCCAGGGTATTTGTCACCGCCTGTGACCTCCGCACACTCACCAGTGTCCAAGGCTTCTAAGAACCTTCGAGATACTTAACACTAGTGTATCTGTTCCCATTGTAGCCTGTCCGGTTCAGCTTCCCAAGGCGCATGGTAAAATTCTAATATTTTTCTCTGCCTCCCTCCATCTCTCCCTTATTCCCTGTCTCACAAATGCACAGCACTCATTTGCGTGGCCCAGGCCCTGGTCTCCTCTGTCAGCCTTGCTGTCCCTCCCTCGGTCTTTGCCTCTCATGCCGTCCCTATTTCCTGTGGGGTTCCTGGGACAGCAGCTGCGGACACTGACACAGTCAGGGGCAGGACTCACCAGCCCTCCCGTTCTGCCAATGAGGCCGTTTCTTAGGATTGAATCTCAGGCTCCTCTGCTATAACCTGAGCATCAAAGTGGTCCCCAGCCCAGATCTAACTCCCTGAATGTCCCCGAGGTTCTCTGCACGGTGTTCTTATCAGATTCTCCAAGGCTTTTCAAAGAAAGCGAAAGAAGTGAGAATGACTGAATCCACAAGACAGAATGAGACCCATATTCTGTACACAGGGGCACAAATCTAGTCTACAGGCCTCAGAGGCTGTGCAGAGGGACGCGGCTATCCCTTTGTAATCACTCTTCTCTAGAGACAGGTAACAACTGTTTAGTTGGTTTGCCTGGAGGCAGAGTCTGAGCAGGGGCCTTCAGTACAAGTGTTTTACAGAGGGTGAGCTTTTCCGGAGGAATTGAAAGGAAGGCAGGGATTCAGTACCGGCAGCGAGGAACCAGGAACCAAGGAAGGCTGAATCCTTAAGGCAATGGTGACTATTGCGTTGGACAAATTACCAGTGAGTGGTGTTTTATAATCTAGAATGCTTATGTTCAACGTAATAGTCTCCAGTTGCCAGCTTGTACATTTCCTTCTTGAATGTTTCAAGGCCTGAACTACAGGATCAGGGAATTCTATAGTCCAGGCCTGCGCATTCAACACAGAACTCAGAGCACGGGTCTCTCTTCCTGTTGCCGTTCTCGGTTACGCCCATCTATGCTTCTCAGAGAGTTTCGAAGCCCCTCTGGCTCAACTCCAGAAAAGAAGTCCCCTTTCTTTACCTTCCCACCTCGCTGCATGGAAACTCCATAGGAGAATGTGCCATTTCCCTCATACCCTGAGGTTCTGGACATTCCCGAGTGTATACACATATATGTAATATTTTATCTTCACAGCAACTCTCCAGGGTAAGAATAGAATTAAAACAGCCCCACTGTACAAAAACAAAAAATGAAAAAAACCACCAGTTTATGCTCCAAAATAAAAACCATGTGGGGGTAGGTTATTATCACAGGCAATGGGCCAGGGAAGGGAGCCTGGTACCATGTGCCCGGCATTGTGCTTTGAGGTCTTCATTCATGGTCCTAGTTAACCTCACGAGAACCCCCAACAATGACAGTGAAACGTCAAGTACTTAAATACTTTGCCCACGCTCTCATGAGCAGTAAGCATAGAGGCAGAATTCTCATCCAAATAGGTTTCCCAAAGTCTGTAGTCTTTCCATTATACCATGAAATCCCCAAAGGTAGTTTCTTTCATTATTTTTCTGGTGCAAGAACCTCTGAGCTTCTCTTGTTTGCAGAAGAACATCTCCAGAAAGGAAATTGTAAGGAGAGATGGCTTAGGGGATGCTTAGGATCAGCCCCCGTGGGACCCAAACTCTGTGGCCAAAGAGACCCCCAAAGTCCCCTGACCCTTCATAGGACTGTCTTCCACTTGAATGAATTTACCCAATGTTAAGTCTTTTAAATTGTAGTAATAAAAATCATATTAGCAGTCACTTCTATTCACCAAGGCACCTAGGACTTTAAAAGAAAGTCATAATAAGGTCCTTCCCCAAAAGTCCACCCTGAAACAGGGCTTGGGTGCTGACAGCTTTTTGGGAGATGGTCCCAGGAAATACAAATGTAAGACAGGGAAGTGGGGGGAAAGCCAATAAAGAAGGTACTAACAAGCAAGTGGTCACTGTTCACAGCTAGGCTCAATCCTACTGCAGACACTGAATTATGCCCCTGAGAAAAAGGGACACCAAGGCTATTTGTCTACCACATCCTGTCAATCATTGGTGGGGGCGTTGCCCCTGACGGATTAAATCCTTTGGGTTCCCCTGCACACGGTTGGAGCAAGCCCCCATGGTGCCAGGGCCGGGAATAAGGTGGGGAATGGGGGGCAGGTGGCAGCTCCAGGGAAAAGTCAGGAGATGCTGGTGCCTGTGGCAGGGGGTGGTCAGGGTGTGTCGGGGGCTGCAGCTGCAGGAGAACTCACGACACTCAGTGTGAGGGGGTCAGCACAGGTCTGTCTGATTATCCCCAAAGCCCCTGCTCTTTCTGCTACCCAAAGTTCAAAACCCCTGGTGGGATGCAGCCCCCATCGCTTACCCCATCTCCTCCCCCTGTGCCCTCAGGAAAATACCACCCACCGGCAAGTTGGTGCTGACCCTCACGACGGACGCATGCGAGGGCAAGGAAAACTTCGTCCGCTACCTGGAGCACGTCCAAGCTGTCATCACAGTCAATGCCACCAGGAGGGGAGACCTGAACATCAACATGACTTCCCCCATGGGCACCAAGTCCATCTTGCTGAGCCGGCGTCCGAGGGATGACGACTCCAAGGTGGGCTTTGACAAGTGGCCTTTCATGACCACCCACACGTGGGGGGAAGATGCCCGGGGAACCTGGACCCTGGAGCTGGGCTTTGTGGGCAGCGCTCCCCAGAAGGGCGTGCTGAAGGAGTGGACCCTGATGCTGCACGGCACGCAGAGCGCCCCCTACATCGACCAGGTGGTGAGGGATTACCAGTCCAAGCTGGCCATGTCCAAGAAGGAAGAGCTGGAGGAAGAGCTGGACGAAGCCGTGGAGAGAAGCCTGAAAAGCATCCTGAGAGAGAACTAGCGCCGCACCCCACCTCCCCGCTCTGCCTCTGTCCTCGCTCCACGTTCCTGGCAGGCACCTAGCGATCACTGTCACCCGCGCCAGCAATCCTGTGACAGTAATTCTCGATCTGAAGCTTCGCTCACTGTCCATGATTATTTTCATTACAATGGAAGCAATCTTTTTAATTCTATGCCCCAAATACAGTGTTCACACCAACATCTCTGTCCTGCGTGTGACTCAGAGGTCTTTATTTCTGTCATTCCAATGGTTGATATCCTGCGAACAACCTTCCCCTCAAATTCCTATTTCTGAGAAGAGAAAAGAATGCGTTTAGAAAGAGCCACACACGGCCACTCCGAAATTGTCTGTCCATGGTCTCAACTGAGGAGCTGTTACATGTAAGAGGGAATTAAAGCTGGGGACAGAGGGTGAGCGAGCTCCGTGTGTCTCCTAAAGCACAGGACACGCAGTAAATCGTTTGGGGAATAATGTTTTGAGTTTAGTGAGATTTGTCAGGGACTGGAGTAAGGTGGTATAATCATCAAGTGCCATCCACAGAAAACCCGAGTTATTGATTGGGAAAAAGAGATTCAAAAAACATGAGCATTGGACATTTCACCACCAATGCCAAGGTCCTAACTCGCCCTGCTCACCCAGCGTGGGCGGAATGACCCTGAGCGGCGTGGCTGTCCTTTCACCAGCTGCTGCTCGGAGTTATGGTGAAAATAATCTAGAGCGGCCCAGATTTCTCTCAGTTTGTATGGAGTTCATCCCAACCCCAATTTTCTGGGGCTCCTTACTCAGCGATCCAAAAGAAAACAATTAAAGCAAGTCTGACATGTCCGGGGTAGGGTAGCTTACTAGTTTCTGAGACAGGAACATCCCCTTCCTAAGTCATTCTGGGGCGTCATCCTCTCATCTAAGTGAGAGGTGAGGTGAGTACATTTTTTTTGATAGCTGTACTCACATGTACTTGGGCTAGGATTTCCAAAAAATATAATTTGAGAGAAATAGCTAACGCCCTCTCGTTGTGATTTCGTTGCTGTTTGGGACAAGGCAGATGAAGTTGATGAAGGGAGCGTGTTTCTAGATAGAAGTGGCCACCTTCACAAGGACCTTCATTCTCACGGAGTCTCTGTGCCAAAAGGGGGCCATGCCCACCCATCCCAGAAGGCCTGGAGGCCCGAAGGAGGCCAGAGGAAACCTCTGTTAGGAAAGCACACAGTCACCATCTTGGCAACTGAGCAACTCGAAGGTTACAGCTGTCAGCCCCAAAAGACACCATTTCATGCCCAAATAGTCATTATCAAAGTGATCTACTGTCACGTTGTTCAGCTGCCCAGGGATTGGCCTCTCATCTCCAATCCCAAAGGAAGCTCTTTCCCCAGAAATGATTTGTTCTCAACAAGTCCTGGCTCCATCCCTCCCTTCCCATGGGAGCATGTGGCTTATTAGCCCAGAGCTCCTTTACTTGAAGCCAGCATTCTAAGAGCATTGGGTTCCATTGCCTGAAGGTGGCCACATGAAGAGGGAACTCTGAAAACTTCGTTTTCTTTCGTTTCACCCTCATATTGGCATGAATTTCTGTCTTCTTCTAACATCTTGTAACCTCCTCTATGTCATGCTTTGAAGTGTAATAATATGATTTTTTAAAGAAATTTACTACTTGTTGCAAAGGTCTTTTTAAATCAGTCTAGATTTAAAGAAAAAATAAATGGAAATCATTGATAATTCATTTCACATTAATGGTCTGAAAATAAACCAAAGGACATTATGTGTGCATGTGTGGATAAGTGCACACAGAAATGTATATACACATGTAGACTATATACATGTGTGTATATATATATCTATATACACACACTTGTATAAATGTATATACACACAGATACCTAAAATGTGTGTATGTGTATTTATTGAAGAAACAGACACCACACTCATTGCTAAAAGAATATTCAGATAATAGCAAAATGATTCTGGCTAAAGAAAAAGGCCAGTGGAAATTCAGGTGAAAATGTTCATTGATTCCCATGACATCACTTCTGTAATTTTGCAGCTCTCTGTACAAACATTAAAAGTCTTATATAGCAGCAAAAATATAAAATAGTTGTCCATATTTTCACAGTTGTGGTATAATTTATGAAATTAAAAAATAAATTATCAGCTTCTTAATAGAAATGGCCAGTTTTGATATGAGTATACAGTATATAAAAATATATAGAGTGCTATATATAAATATTTGGTCTCTATTTCATTTTTTGCATCAGTATTAACACCAAAATATGTCAAGCTAGCAATGTTTTTATGAGACGCCTGATCCTAATGCAAGAGACAGTTATTTATAGCCATTTATTTTAAAAGATGAAGACAAGCAAATAATAATTAATCAGGTTAATATTGTTACTCCCTATGACAAAATTTTATAAGTAAATTTCAAAAGACATGTTGTAAATTAGGAGGCTCAACAATAAAACATTACCTTCCAGAAATTATGTGGGATGTGCTATATCTTACATGGAAATACTTCTATCCATTTTAAGGGTACATAATAAAAAGTTTCCAAAGAGAGGCATAAAAAGCCTGCTTTAGTAAATATGCATGAAGGATATATAATTAGCATATGCATATAAATCACACACAAATTATGATCTACAGTAGCATTTTTCAAATTCAGGTTACATTCATTAGTGGGTTGTAAAAATCAGTGTAGGAAGTCATTTCTTTTCTTTTCTTTTTTTTTTTTTTCGAGACAGAGCCTCAAGCTGTCACTCTGGATAGAGTGCCCTGGCATCACAGCTCACAGCGACCTCCAGTTCCTGGGCTCAAGCGAGTCTCTTGCCTCCGCCTCCCAAGTAGCTGGGACTA